>JADNRY010000061.1:0-269841 GCA_015501585.1 Rhodocollybia butyracea
AGGTTGCGCCAGCGATACAGGCTGCGACGAGAGACATGGAAGATGTATGTTATATCACTGAGGTCCCAGCCTATTTCCCAAAGTTTGAGTGCAATATCCTTCAGTTCAGAGGGAATATGACGATTGCCCATGGAGAGAAAGATAGTCTGAGAGCGCCAAGCGCTGAAGCGCCTTTTTAGGATTTTCAAAAATTCACACAAAAAAAAAAATTTCACACGAATGTCATTATTTATCCTTAACGCTGCTGCGCAGCAATCCCCGACTACAAGGCAAATGTACTTGGGGTCACATCTTGCCCCTTCATCTTTTGTTCACCTTATATTATTTGCTGTTAATCTAGTACTTGCTTACTCTTATTTCTGCTACTGACTATGCTTAACTGATCATTAACTTTCATTATCTTTCACTAGCGCTTGATTGACTTCGTTTGAGCAATGTTTGAGTGCAGATAAATGATATGATCCAACAGATGATAAAGTCATGTTCGCGTCATGTGCACAGGGAGTGAACAAATTCCAGTACTTCTCACAGTTCCAAAGAGAAACTTGGCCCCTGTTATGGATTGCTAACCAGCTGTGGGCACTATTCAAGAAAAATCACTGTGTGATTAGTTGAAAAAGCAGCCGTGTTGAGGAGGTGACGCTGGGATTTATTGAGCAAGGTGCAAAGAAACAAGAGTACAGGAGTAGATAGAAAATAGGAATAGGAAGCAGGAAATGGTTGAAAAACTATAAGTGGGACTCCTAGACACAACTTAAAGAGCTGCTATGATAATTACTGGCAGAGCAATAATCAAGAAACTGTAAGGAATATTGTCAAACAGATGATATGCATGATATGAGAACATACCTGGCAGAGTTAGGATAGAGAGAAGTCAGTTTGTCACTCTACCTGTGGATAAATATGCTACAACTTCACTTGTGAGTGTGGGCCATTGCGCTAAGTGCATGGCAGGTACGAGTCCTGATGTTTTATTATTGCCATTTTACAAGCGCAGAAACGTTTCATTAGAATTCAACAAGACAAGCAAAAACTACCTTTGGAGTCCACAGGCATGCATTGAGCTGAAATGTTGATATAATAGTGGACAAAGTCAAGGCTTGAGCTTGAGCAGTATCTGGTGAAAACTTAAAAGATATGAAATGGAGTCGGATCCATTGGAGAATGTGAGTGAGACAGAAGGGCTTGGGACATCAATGTTCAACGTTCAACATTGATACTTAGATTCTTTTATGTTACTTGAGTTTGGGTTTGCAGACTTGACTTTCTTGCACTTCAAAGGTTTTTGTATTGTCAGCACAACACTGCTTTTTTGTTGAAGTCTTTTATACATTGCCTTTTATACATTGCCTAAAACACTATGAGATGTGATTGGCGAGTGAAAGATAAGAGCATACAGCTCAGCTTTCCTGGTACCCTTGATGTTAAATGTCGAAAGGTTGAAACTTGAAGCTCAAACATCGAGAATATTGAGAGGTTGAGTCATCGATCACAGTGTGCAAATGAGAAATTGTGCTATAACTTCTTATAAGTGGTGTCTGAATGGGACAAGATAGGAAGCAAGTGACTTTTCCTCTTCATCAGAGCCTTGTTCAACTTGTACAAATTGAGTGACAATAGAAAATTGAAATACTCGTAGAAGAAGAATTACACACAAGCAGTAGACCTACTTTGAGTCTTGACACCACCAAAACAAGCCTGTAAATCCACAGTTTCTGGTCAACAAACAGAATGAAAGAAACAGGTTTTCAGCAAAGTGGTCAATTGACGAGATTTTAACGGGATTAACAACAGAAGCTAAGCCAAAGGCAATGAATTTGAATGAAAGAAAAAATTGATTTGTACTGTGAAGCACGTGACGCACGCTTTGACGCTCCAAATATATCGAAATGAAATCGTTTTTGGGTCAACCCGATTAGGACAAAATCAGGCTTAATTGGGACAAATTCCCATGCAAAACCCGCCATAAGGACGAGCCTTCATTTCATTCAGGACTCGTAAAATGTCCAAGTGAGCACTTCAGGCACCCCTTTCAATGCCCCAACTTAGGGCCAATTTTTCATCAAATATTGACCTCCTGGAGCAGGCAGTACCGGGCATTTACCGACCTTGGTACTACCAAGGCCCACGTGCCAGGGGTCCTGGTCTGGTACTACCACCTTGGTACTACCGGATTGAATTTTTCAAATCTCTTTTCTGGAGCCCAGAGCCATCCCCTTCAACCCTACCAGTCATCCCTTAAACTAGACTATTCATTGGGCATGCCACATCATTTGCGTGCCAAATAGGCTCACAGCTTGATCACTGATGGTTGCATGATTCCTGCTGCCTGCAGCCAGAGCCCACCACCGCCAGGATATTTTTTCTGCAACAGATTGATAACCTGAAACCTTGGTTGCCCTTCTCTTCTATGTGTTGGAGACGATGGAATCAGCTAAGCAATTGATTTGCTTGCCGAAGTTTCTCTTGTGGTGTCGGTTGTTTGTTTTCCCCCGGAGTGCACACCATGCGGGATATTTATCTATTTATCCTTGTGTTTTACTTTATGTTTTATGTATATTACTCCGTATATTTCTCCGTAGCTGTAGTCTATTTAAGGTAGCTTACAGTATGATTTTCCCCTGCGCGTTTGCTAGGGCTTCTTGCTATTAGACCGGAGTGAACATTGAGCTTATTCAACACCTTCTTTAATTCACTCCAACACTATGACTGTGTACATATAGTACATTTATTTACAGGTTTTAAATGTTTCTATAACAATACATAATAAATATTGCAAGATGGGTGGGTAGAAAGACAGTGCTGTATGCTCTTTCTATGACCCCTCTTATTGTTCTTTGAAGTAGATCTCCCCTGATAGTTGGAACTTGAGCTGGGAAGAATACCTTTTATTCAAAGTTAACTAATTAAAACCAAAGTCTCATTGTTACCAAACCATGGAAGAAGGAATTTCACTTTGGTCTATGAATGTTACATGCCTACTTCAGTCAAGCTGAAGTTAAATAAATAGGAATGGTGTATGTAGGGCTTTGTGGATGTTATCTGTACAGTATTATTACTGAATAAATAACTATTACAACTGTTTTTGGATTCTAATAGCTCTGTAATATGAAGTCTTGGCACTACTGGGTCTTGTACTACCGGTCTGCCAACATGTTATGGACGTTTTGTCAATTACTAATATTTATTAACTTGAGTGCTAAATAAATGAATCTGGTTTGGGACCATGAATCCATGCTAATGTTAAGTTTGCTACTCCCAAGAGCTTGGTATTACCGAGCTTGGTACTGCCGAGTTTGGTACTACCAATTTTGGTACTACCGAGTTTGGTACTACCAGGGCTTGGTATTACCGAGTTTGGTACTACCAGTCTTGGAAGACCTGGGTATAATATTACTGTCTCGGTTCAGTGGTTCCAATAGCATGACCTGCATCAAGGAGTGGATGCCATTGTGAACATTGGACAGGGAACAAAGGCTGGGTGTCTTCTGCACAACTCTAGTAGTGATAGCCTATACATGTACTTTCAAATTCCAATAACCTCAGATAATGTTCAAGCTATTACCTATATACAAATTAATTTACATACACATATGTTATGTAGGGTGGGTGACAATTTACCTTACCTTATTTAAACTCCGCTACCTTACAGCTACCTTATGTATTGAAACTACCTTAACCTACCTTTAAGGTACTTAAAGGACCTTATTGAACAAATTACCTTATTTGACCCCATTACCTGATCTTACTTCCACTTGGAAGCTAGACCTCACAATTAAGTACACCAAATTACACCAAATACTTGCCAATGTTGACTATGATAACACCCTACTGTTTATACCCAGTCTGCTAGTGCATCACAAAAATTTAATCTGGCAGCAGGAATCATCATGTAGCAGTCAGATAATGATCAGGCTGTGAGCCTATTTAGCAGGCAAACAATGCCCAATGCATAGTCTAGTGCAAGGGATGACTGGTAGGGGTTGAAGGGGATGGCTCTGGGCTCCAGAAAAGAGATTTGAAAATTTCAATCCGGTAGTACCGAGGTGGTAGTACCAGACCAGGACCCAGGGCCCAGGTACCAGACCGTGGTACTACCAATCCGGTAATACCAAGGTCGGTAAATGCCCGGTACTGCCTGCCCCAGGGGGTCAATATTTGATGAAAAATTGGCCCTAAGTTGGGAGATTGAAAGGGGTGACTGAAGTGAAGTGAGAGGCCCAGAGGATGGGTCCAGGCTGGTGACAATAAGCCTGGAGACTCCTGGAGAACACCCAGAGAATTGTCTGGACAAATCTGGGGAAGAACTCACCAGAAGAACATCCTCTGATAGAGGGAGTATAGTGCCGTCATTGAAGGAACACAGAATGGCCCAAGCGCTCCTCCCTCAACCTTGCCTCAACCACGTCAATAAATTGTGCCGCATGGAAATTTCAGCAGATACAGCATGTAGCAAGCCACCTCCAACACTGCTCCCGATCATGCTACTGCCCCAGCTTAGTATTGGACTCTGTTGCTCTTGAAATGTTTTATGCTTGCATTCTTCACTCTCATGTATCAGTTATATCCCAATGTACATCAGACTTCTTGATGTATCATCACCCTTAGTTTTGCTCTCGAGATGCACTCCACTGAGACATTTATGAGTTGCATCCCATCATGTGCCAGACTTATTGTTGTACTCATTGCTTGCTGTTGAGGAACTGTTGTGTCATTTTAAACTTGGTGGTTAATCTAGCTAGTGTCCTAGGTAATTGAATGCATATATGTAAGTGTTAGAGCTTACTCCGTACATATACATATTGGGACTAATATACGCAGCTTTGACCATCCCTATTCTGTATATGTGCTTACTTTATACTATACAGCTGGTACTTAGTCACGTAGAGTGGCATATACGACTCCCTCAGTTGCTTTCCTAACAACTGAGGTGAGACCATTTTCTTTATATTTAGTTTATCCACTTACTGACATACATACAGTTGAACTTACCTTAACAGGTATATAATATAGTTGCTTTCCTAACAACTGAGTTGAACTTACCTTAACAGATTATGAGACTCGGGCTCTAACAGCGCAAATATCGAGAAAAACATATTATCAAAAGTATATTGTCCAGTGCGAAAATGTCGTCAGGAAATCTACTAAACATACCAAGACTCCCAGACGAGAAACAGCTCGTTGGCCAAGAAAACTGGAGGCCATTCAAAAGAGAAATTTTATTTGCTATCCAATCAAAAGGCTTGACGGGCTATCTCGATGGGACTATCGCTAGACCAACCCCTGTGGCTACCTACCCTGGACCAATCTACACCCCGCAGCAGACGCCACTGTTCAGCCCAGTTCCCCAGTACAAGGAGTGGGAAGCCCGTGACAGGCTTGTTGCTGGAGCAATTGTGTCAAACGTGGTTGACCCCACCAGCCTTGGAATTGATGAGACAAAGAGGGCCTCCAAAATCTGGAAGAACCTCATTAAGCAGTTCGAGAAGAAAGATGAACAACATATCCACTTTGCAGATACAGCTCTCTGTTCTGAGAGATTCGACCCGCTCAAACAGACCATGGAAGCCCACAAAAAGAAGATGTGAAACCTCCTGAAAAAGGTCCATGACCTAGGAGGGAGTATTCCCAACGCACAGTTCTGTCTCATTCTTATCTCATCCATGCCTAGCGACTGGAAGCGAGATGTCTGCATTGTCCCAGGAACGTCCAGTGCAGACATGTTCACATACCTTCATACTCTCTCTGGCTTCAAAAGGAAGAGGAGAGATTGGAGGAGGAATGAGAGACCAAGAAGGTCAAGGCATTCATGGCCACCCATCCTCAGGGTAACTACCAACAGCGCACTGGAGACAGGCCCACATTCACCTGCCACAGCTGTGGAAAGCCTGGACACATGGCTAGGAAATGCTGGGTGAAAGGCGGCGGTATGGAAGGCCAAGGACCGAAACAGGGACAGTCAAACAAGGGAAAGACCAAACTGAATGCGAAAGTAGTAGCAATGGAGGACACCAAGTCTGATGCCAGCACACCTATGGCTACCTACGTCCTATTGGCAAATGCCATGAACCCCTTGAGTATGTCTAAATCCATCCAAGAGCTTGAACCAATCACTGACTCTGAGGCTAGACTGTATAATCCTGTTCTAAAGGTCACAGGTCAGCGAAAGGGGGGAGAGCATGGATGTAGATAAAGACATACTTAGTTATACAATTGTCAGCTCTAAAGATTGTACTGTCTGCAAGGGAACTATGTCCCTATACTCACCTCCCGCTCCTATAACACAAACTTTTCTTGACTCCGGCATGTCAGAGCACCGTTGGGTGCACAAATCAGACTTTATTGAGTATACTGAGGTACAAGGGCAGAGAGGCAATAGCGCCATATTGGGCGACGTGGGGAGATTTGAAATACAAGGAGTTGGGACAGTACAATTTGTCATGCGCATAGGCGAGAACGAAAGGACCATAAAACTCCAGGGCGTAAAACACACTCCATCATTCACACACAACCTGATATCACTCTCAACATTAGACCACAAAGGAATGAGAGGAGAGTGGGGAGGCGGCATAATGACTGTAAAGTCGCCCAAAGGGGAGGTCATTATACAGGGGCACAGCAAAGCAAAGATGTATGAGGTGGAGATCCTAGAGTCAGGGAGTGTAAACATCAACTACTCGCGTGCAAGAGATAAACCAGCCAACTTACTTACTTGGCATAGATGGCTAGGCCACATTGCAATCCAGCACATACTACAGTGCATGACCAGTTGGAATCTTGTTGACAGTCTGAATATTATAAAAAGCAAGGTGGAGGGGATGTGCAAAGATTGCCTATATGGGAAGGCAAAGAGACAGCCCTTTGATGAGGTACTCATGCACGAGACCAAGGTACTTGAGCGCGTACACATTGACATGTTCAGGCCAGCGAGAACACAAACCAGAGGAGGATGCAGCTACCTTCTGCTCTGCATGGACGGGAAGTCATCGTTCCATTTACCATTCTACTTGAATAATAAATGCAAGGAGACGGGGTTGAAGTGCCTACACGAGTACTGCATTATGGCGGAGAAGCAGACAGGGAAGAAGCTGAGAACCATACGCATAGATGGCGGTGGAGAGTTGAATAATGGAGCAGTAGATGAATACTGCACTGAAAATGGCATCCTTATTGAGAAGGTACCACACGATTCATCTGCGGCAAATAGAGTGGCTGAGTGAGCATTCAGGACTGTAATGGAGGGGACACACACATTGCTTGAGGGTTCAGGCTTTCCATATTACTTCTGGGCAAAGCGTCGGCGATGTTCATTTACATGGATAATTTTGTCCCATCAGCAAGATACCCAGACCTTGTACCTGTTGAGCAATGGACAAGCAAGAGACAGGACATATCACACCTGAGGCCCTTTGGGTGCAATTGCTGGGTGACATTACCACAAAGAACTGACGGGAAGCTTGGAAGGCAAGCAGTCAAAGGCAGACTACTGGGATATCTGGGAAGACAGGGGTACAGGATCTGGGTTCCAGAAATGAAAACCATCGAAGAAAGTCATGATGTGGTTTTTGAGGAAGGGACACCACACCATACACATATGCCAACAGCTCAGGGTGATCAAGATGTAATTGAAGATAACGAGATAATCAAACAATTGGACCCAATTGACCCTGTGTCTAAGCTTAACCCTGATACAACACCCGCAGCTATGCCAAATGTGGACACACCATGGATGCACAGTGAACCACTCAAACCTGCCAAACCTGATAACCTTGGTGCAGCACCCAACTGCAGAACACCATACAACCACCAGAGCCAGTCCGCCGTAGTGCATGCGGCCATATCCCATCACATAGACTCATCAAGAGTGGAGAATATGAGGAGCAAGAAGAGAAAGCGAGGGTGGAGGGAGAAGCATGGACTAACGAGGCAGTGGCAGAGGAACAGCCACTGGCACTTATCTCCAAAAGCCCATACTCCTTTGCCATGACATCAGGCGAACTCTGGGTGCCGACCTCATACAAACAGGCAATGAAGCGGCCAGACCTCTGGAGGGAGCCAATGGAGAGGGAGTACAGGACATTAATGGTGAAGGACTGCTGGGAGCTTGTACCTCTTCCCCCGGATGCAAATCTGACTGGCGGCAGGTGGACCTATGCAATAAAATTCAACGCTGAAGGGAATCTGCTAAAGCGAAAAGCGAGGTATGTTGCTCAGGGCTACACACAAATACAGGGTCAGGACTATGATAAGACATATGGTGGAGTAGTGCGTATGGAGTCTGTCCGACTGGTCTTGGCAATCATCACAGTTCTGAAGCTGTCTATCTTCCAGGTGGACTTCACTGCAGCGTTCCTCAATAGTTCAATCATGCACAAAGTCTACATGAAACAACCAGAAGGGTTTGTTAAGCCCGGAACAGAGCACCTTGTGTGTAAACTGAAAAAGTCAATATACGGCACAATGCAGGGGAGCCATGACTGGCAGGCAACACTAGTGGAGGGCTACAGGAACAATGGGTATACAACTTCACAGGTGGACCCATGTATCAGATTTTGACAAGTCGGGGATGAGTATACCATAACAAGCACATACGGGGACAACATATGTGGAGGATCTTCTACCGAGGCAGGACGCGATAAAGCAGTTGAGGACCTAGGAAGTCAATGGGTCGCAAATGAGGTGAGGATGGAGGTACTGCTTGGAATGACAATCAGACAGAACCTGATAACCAAAGCAATTACACTCTCACAAAGGAGGTATTTCGAACGCATGCTCAAGCACTTTGGATTCCAGGATGTACGACAACGGAATACTCCCCTCCCACCGAATGTCAAACTAATAGAAGCACCGAACCCATTGCCAGAGGAAGAACGACAGTTTATGGAAGACAAGCCCTACCGCGCCTTCATTGGATCTAGTATGTGGGGCCAGGTATGTACCCGACCCGACATGGCATACGCAGCAGGGCTGCTAGCAAAGTACCAACTAAACCCAGGTTGCAACACTGGGAATGTGTCGTGTGGCTAGCGGGGTACATAGCAAACACACTTGACTATGACATCATCTATGGGTGCCCAGAGCCATTAGAGGACAAGCCAGGCACAGGCCTCAAACCACATGGGTTTGTAGACTCTGACCACGGCAGGTGCAGGGACACATCCAGGTCGACCTCCGGATATGTCTTCTTCATGGCAGGTGGCCCCGTATCCTGGAGTTTGAAAAGACAAGCAACAGTAGCCCTTTCGATGACCAAGGCTGAGTACATTGTGCTGTCCTGTGCCACACAACAGGCAATCTGGCTGAAATTGTTCTTATCCGAGGTGAAGCAGGAGGGTCCAATTGATATGCAAGGCGATAACTTCGGGTCAGTGTGCTTGACAGAGAACCCCAACCGGCACGCACTGGTCAAACACATCGAGATGAGGCACCACTACATGCGAGAGAAGGTGGCGAGTGGGGAGGTGATGGTAACAAGGATTCGATTGGGCGAAAATGTGGCAGACGTGTTCACCAAGGCACTGAGCGGCCCAACCCACTCCACGCTGGTATCACTTCTTGGGATAGACCATACAGAGTAGGGGGGTGTTAGAGCTTACTCTGTACGTATACATATTGGGACTAATATACGCAGCTTTGACCATCCCTATTCCATATACGCCATGCTTACTTTATACTATACAGCTGGTACTTAGTCACGTAGAGCGGCATATACGACTCCCTCAGTTGCTTTCCTAACAACTGAGGTGAGACCGTTTTCTTTATATTTAGTTTATCCACTTACTGACATACATACAGCTGAACTTACCTTAACAGGTATATAATATAGTTACTTTCCTAACAACTGAGTTGAACTTACCTTAACAGTAAGACCAGTGTTCTACTTAAGGGATAAGGCTTAAGTGGGAAGGCCTCAAGTTAAGGCCTTAACATAAGGCTTTAAGAATTTCCAAGGATATCTTAAGGTCTTAAGGCCTTACAGAGTCTTAAAAGGATGGTACTGCATTGGCCAGGAGAGTCAACTAGTACCAACAGCTGATCTCAACTGGAGCAGTTGGAAGATAAGAAGAGCAAAGTGGGTACATGATGTTTGTGAAGTGAGAACAGGGAGATAATGAGTTGCTTGAGTATCAGGCACCACTTCACCAATCACACCATTGTGCTAGTATGTCTTCAGATATTTTACATTTGATCACTCCTGCTAAACTTTTTGTGAGTTATTGAAGTGAGTGCAAAGGTCAAGGAGGGTTATTATAAAATAGGCAGTGCTTGTGGAAGGTCTGATTCACGTTGAGAAGGATACTATACTTGACAATGGTGCCATTGGAGACTATTTGGAGTTACTGATGGCTTGATGGTGACCAGGTATACCAGAAATGATGCTTGTAGCCAATTTGTAGCACAAATTCACTTGTGGCTGGCCAAAATTAATAAAATAGATTACAAGTCTTAATTAAGGGCTTAAATAGACCTAAGCCTTCAAGGTCTGGGATTCCGGGTTTACGGCCTTAATGTAGAACACTGTGTAAGACAGTAAAACAACCAAACACCTAGTGCTGAGGTATTTAAAGTACTTCCAATAGAGTATAATTTGTCTGAAGGCACTGGTACAACCGGGCAACTACCTGCCACAATAAGTGGGATAAGATACTGCTAAGCCAAGAAACAGTTGTAATCATACAGTAGTAGAGAGTTATGAATCACTCTAATGTCGTAGGTATCCGGCGCAGTGGGGACTCGGAGCCGTGAGGCTCCCTCAGGAGATTGGGGATATAAGTGCTCTATTGCTCTATATTACTTGGCATTCATACCTGGCCTTATATACTACAGTACGGGTACTCTACGAGGTGTCTACCGGGTCTGTAAGTATTAGTAAGTATCTTGGTAAGTAAATCAGTAAGCAACGTCGGAGCAATATCAGTGCCGGATTGACATGATGTCATCGGCTCGGCGAACTACAACATCTAAGGCTAAGTATAATCATTTACTTAAACATGTAGAAGTTGACAGGATAATGGATTGCAATGCTGCTCATTAGAGAGTTGATCTACATACACTGATTGTTTAAGAAATGGCATTGATTCCCTAGAAAAGCAGGAATACTCGGGAGAGTCGGAACGACGGAAGTAGAGTAAGCGCGCAAGCGCTTACTCGGCATGGCTCAACTTGAAAACCTATTAATATTGGCTGGGTTTATCACAAATGGAGAGCTCGTTCCGGATATATCCCAGAAAGGGATATTCCTGTCAATTACATATGCCGAGCGGTTTGATTCAAGACCGCTCACAAGAGTGAATTATAAATATTGTGAAAGCAAGCTCAAAAGAGGGGAAGTACGAGGAACGAGAAGAATTGCCATGCCTTGGCGATGCCGGTAGGTCATATGCGCCCGCATAGCCTAATTGGGCATGAGCCTCCCGGCAGTGATCCGAAACATTCATGGTTATGATGGAGATCATCGAAAAACAGACCAGCCGGCATAGCGGCTCGACATGAAACAACTGGCACGGCGGCTGAAGATCAGGTGGGAAAGAACTACCCGATCTGGCGGTTTTTGAAGAATCCAACACTCAATTGGCACCTACAAGACCCTCCCTTCCCTTCGGTCAGAGTCGGGGATTGGAAGGCCTGTAAATTTTCGCAGGAAAAACTTAGCCCTTCTGTTCCGCGACTCAATGAGATACGATAAAATCTCTGCCAAATTTCCGTGAGAAATACGATACACATTTTGGATCACTCGTCTCACATTTTTTGTGTTCGCAACACAAAGGTGATTTTTGTGTAAGTTAGTGTGATATGTAGTAACGAGTGGACTCTCGTGCTCATTGCTGGCAACGATGATAACAGCACTTTCTAATCTTTAGAGGTAATAGGCTAAGCGTGAACCAAGACTTCCGCAACTAACAAGAATTCAGAAAACTCATATTCTATTTTTCTGCATTTGTGGTCTGTTTGTCATGAACAACGACGACAAGACACTCTCAAGGCGACGTCGGCAGTGTTGATGAGCACCGACATCGTGATCCGCAGGTAGGGTCGTGTAGGGTCGCGTCTGAACTTTTCCAACTCGCATCAAGTTTGATACGATGCGGAATTTGTTTTTCTATCGTATCACATTTTATCGTATCTCACTGAGTCGCAGCAGCCTTAAAATATAGTCTTTTTCCTAAGTAACTTACATTGAAAAAGACAACTAATTACAAATACAATTTCGCTAACTTTTTCACCCGTTATTCGGCGCTGGTGTAGTGATAGGTCAAGCTTAGGTTAGGCTTTGAATGACAGCTGGACCTCGGCGAAGAAACTCTGTTTAGTCACGAGGTAGCCTCTTCTAGTTGCTTAAATTTCATAGTGATAACTATACACTCGAACTTGGACTTGGCGCTGCCGAGTTTGGAGCACAGAATGTCATTGGAAGTTTGTCCGGGCGTTATTTTGATGGCCTTCACCTCAGACCGCTCGGCTTCTGACTCCAAACGTGTCGATAAGAAATTTGACGACTTGTGCAACCAGCCTGATAGAGTGAAGTCTGAGTATCGGATGGTGATGGTTGCTTCGTACTTGATACCTTCACCTAAGCCAACAGAGTGAGCGTCAAGTGAGTATAGACATAGAACAGAAAGTTCGAGGTTGCCTGAATGAGCATCTAGTAAGCAGATCTTTAAGATTTTAGTAGGGAAGAATCGGCACGCACGATGGACAGAGTTACTAAGTAAGAAGACACCTCAGCGAAGCGACAGCCCTTGAAGTGGATCAAAAACGTACTTCGATGGTTTGGGAGGCATTGAAGGTTGTAACAGACTGATACTAGTTTGGAGAACGAAGTCGATAGGGGCTTGTATTTATTAGAGCGCTTACGTATCTATGTATAGAGTTTGCAGATTTCGAATCCTTGAACGACAAGTCTCGAGTCTGACCATCCAGTACTTTCTGCCCCGGAATTGTAAGGAATGTAAGGGGGTAGCTGCTTAAAAAAATTTACGTCCTCTTTTGATGCCACTGCCGTATGATCGCCAATGCTGAAGCAGAAACGATAAGTAAACCGAATTCAAGCTATGAAATTGGAATAAGTAGACTCCGTGGTACATCCAGCGGCCATTTATCCGACCTGGTCTTGCCAGCAAGCAACCATTCATAGTTTGTGTTATTCCAACATAGGACTAGATGCAAAGTCGTTTCATAACCCGTTAGCGCGCCCCGACATAGACCACCGCCTTTTACTCTTCTGCAACTACTCTTCTGCAACTATGATGACCGATTTCCCAGTGTTCTTCCCCATCTGCACATCACGAAGGGCCTCGCATCCTTTCTCCAAACCCCGTGTGAGATCCTCACTATACTTGAACTCGCCACTCGCCAGTTTCTTCGGAATAACCTGATAAAACTCATCTTGCCATTTTGGCGCCAGGTCGGCGACGAGGAAACCGTATAGCGTTAGACGACGGGCGTAGATTTGGTCGAGATTCTGGCGATTACAGATTCTCGTCAGAAACAGTAACAACGAACATGGGCAAGCGAAAAAACCTTCATGTTCACGCCATCTTTCGAGTTATACTGGGAGATGGCGCCGCATTCGATGAATCGAGCGTGGTTGTCAGCATTTTCAATTGCGGCGTCTAGAGTTGAGCCGGCTACATTATCCCAGTATCTGCTCTAATATCAGTAGAGGCCAGTTACAAGCAAGGAACGCTAACAATTGCAATGGACCCTCTTTCTTCAGGACATCGAGGGTGTTCACGGTCTTATAGTTGAATGTTACATCGGCTCCTACATCTTTGCAGAATTGGACCTTGGCTTCGCTGCCGGCTGATGCGATGACTTTGAGGCCATCTTCCTTAGCCAGTTGGACGACGAGACTAGGAGGATTAAGTATGTGGACAACGGTAGCAGCTGGACTGGCTAACCTCCCGACAGGACCCGCTCCTCCGGAAACGAAAACAGTATCGCCCTGCAACGATAAATGATTCAGAGTAGTCGTTACAAAAGTTGAGCCGTACCGCTTTTGCATTAGCAAACTCTTTCCAACCGTAATACGCGGTTTGTCCTGGCTACGATTATGGATTAGAACAAGGATGAGTGGAGACAAAAGTGAACACATTTACCATACCAGCAGCACCTACATAGACCGAGTAAGGCAACCCGGGTTCTGGCTTGAGGAGGCGCGTCCCGAATGCACCACCGGTGTCGGTGTTTGGGATGGAATATAGCGCCCATTCTAGATAGATAAGAAACAATATAGATTGTATCGATATTCCACTCACCCAATACCCCGTAAACATAGTCACCAGCCTTATACGCTTCATTTTCAGAGCGAAGGACTTTACCAACGCCTAAGCTGTATAATCTGTACGTAGATGAGAACTAGTCTTGTGTATCGCCAATTTCGCAATGACGCACGGTTGGCCTACAATGAAAGGGGGCTGGAGGAGTTAGCTTGGTGTTGAAATCTTTATTGGTGAAACCGTACCATATATCCGTCTATATGAGCTTCCCGCATCTGCACTCTCATGTACGGATCTGCCGATAAGACTAGTGTTTTCACCAGGATACCGCCATTGAGCGGTTCTTTTTCGACGTCGATTGTCTTGCTTGTATCATACACGGTTGTCTTGCCTGGTTCGGGAAAGTCTAGAACAATTGCAACAATATTTTAGTTTCAGATTGCAAAAAAGTAAATTAATGGGTAACTCGCTGGTTGGGATTTCGTTGAATAAGAGTCGTGCGTTTGGTATCGGGGCCATGGTTGAAGAAAGGATGATACGAAGAAAAGATGATGCGCGCTTTTGAATGATTTGGGAACCGGATGACCAACGTGGAGTCTGATGTCTTATCAGCCTAGTAGTATATCGGTAAGCAGAAGAATGGTACCGCATGGTAGACCTGGGGCAGTTCCCTCTAAGGGCTTGGACGCCGAACCTTGCAACCTCTTTCAGGTGCTTTAGACGCTAGTTGAAAGTCGCCATCCATCAAGACGCGAAAACTTGAGAATGTGAGCGAGCATTCTGAGCGGGTATCGGCGGATAGGTCTAAGGAAGTTTGCAATCTCGTCGTGCTTTTGGCGCAAAAGCGGTTGTGATCAGCAGCCTGATTCTCGAATTGAAGGTGCTCGAGCTGAAGCAGTGATCAAGATCCTCGAAGGTCTCTCTGGTTCGGATAGGCATGTGTGAGGGAAAGATTACGTGTTCGCTACTCGAGATTGTAATGAGATGAATACGACACGAGGAACTTTGTTGGGAGTAAAAGGTCTGCCTGAATGAACATCGGAAGACTTAACTTGGTGGTAATGATTTGCAGGTAAAACTAAAAGCGCAAGCGCAAAAAATTGTGGTAAAATGGGCGCTTATAAGTGTAGATGCTCTTCCGCCGTTTTCATAGTTCATTTGCCTCACTTCGCCCTAAAGACGCGTCAATCAATGCATTTGTCTCTTTCGCGGACACTCCAAACTCTTCAACGAAACCAGGTCCACTAAATGGCTGCAAAATCGCGATAAAAGACAACATATGCACTTCAGCTTTGCCAACAACATGCGGGTCAGCAATGCTTCGCGATTTTACCTCTCCTTTTGACGCCACTGTTGTTCGTCTTGTCTCCAATGCTGGAGCTGAAATTATAGGCAAGACCAATTGCGATGAATTTGGAATGGGCTCTTTGAATATCCACTCTATACATGGACCGGTTGTTAATCCATTCCAAGTTGAATCACAACGGGCTGCGGGAGGTTCTTCAGGTGGTTCTGCTGCAGCTGTAGCGGCAGGATTGTGTACTGCGGCTTTGGGGACTGATACAGGCGGTTCCATTCGTCTTCCAGCCTCATACTGTGGTGTTGTGGGTTTCAAGCCTTCGTATGGTCTTGTCAGCAGGTGAAGCAATTCTCCGAACCTTTTGTCTTGTTCTAACGAAATATCAGATACGGAGTCGTTTCATATGCCGATAGCCTTGATACTGTCGGTGTCTTGGCGCAGGATGTATCTCAAGTCGTACAGGTTTTCGAACAAATCAATAAATACGACTATAACGATCCGACGAGTATCGATGAACGAACGCGAAATAGAGCACAGATCTTTGCCAAAGAACGATATAACCTATGGAATCATGAGGATTTAAAAGGATTAAGAATCGGTGTTCCTCAGGTAAGCTTTCTATGTCTAAATTGTTTCTTTCGCCGATATCCTACTGCAGGAATACTTCCCTTCTGAACTTTCGTCCTCTTCAAATCCAATCCTCTCTTCCACCCGACATGTCCTCTCGCTTCTTCAATCTCTCGGAGCCACCATCTGTTCCGTATCACTACCTTCCACAAAATACGCTTTGAGCGCGTACTATGTCATTGCCAGCGCTGAAGCAAGTAGTTGCCTTAGCCGGTATGATGGCGTTCAGTATGGTTCGCGGGTTCATCCACCCCTGGAGCTGACCTAACATCGACATCTAAAATATACGCCTACACGCGTTCCCAAGGTTTTGGCCGTGAGGTTAGGAAGAGGATTTTGCTCGGGACCTATGCATTGAGCGCCGAGTGAGTGTTATTATGCTCACCGTTGTTTTATTCTATAACTCTTTATTTTCAGTGCATTCGACAACTACTTTCTCCAAGCCCAGCGTGTACGACAGTTAGTACGGGATGATTTCGATCGAGTGTTTTCGATGCCGAACGTCCTTTACGCCGATTCTTCGTTCTCCTTAAACGAAAACGGCGAAGCTGCCGCCAGTACCGGTATCGACGTCCTCATCCATCCTTCTGCGATCCGCACCGCACCCCCCTTAGAGGACGCTCGCAACGATTCGTCAGAACGGGACACCCTTCAAGATTACGTTCAAGATGTTTTGACTGTCCCTGCATCATTGGCTGGCCTTCCGGCATTGAGCATACCAATGCGGACTACAACAGATCTCGCCGACTCTGCTTCCTCCGCTTCGAATAAGCCAGAGGAAGAAAATTGGCCTATTGGCATCTCCGTCGTCGGGCAGTGGGGGTCTGACGATCTGGTGATGAAGGTGGGCAGGCTCGTTCAGCGGTTGGGTCGATGAAGGTCAAGTCGTCGACAGATATTGAAACTAGGCAACATCCGGCTTATATTCACATCTGGTGAACCCGGACATCCACTGGATCTTCATCAAAAGTTCCGCCCCTACACGGAATAACCAATCTTTGTTTAACTACAAAATTCGATTCGTCCGCAACTATGATAACTGATTTCCGATTTCGTTGAACAAGAGTCGTCCGCTTATCACGGTTGAAGATACTTAGAAGGCGGCTTTTAGATGCTATGAAATGATTTCACAATTCCATGAAGGAGACAGCCGGTCCTGATTGACCTCATCGATCATGATTATCAGCGTTAAAAAAAAATCAGACATTCCACTAGTTAAATACTCGAACAACATTATTCGTACTAGGGCTGAGGCCACTCGCTAATGGTTTGTTGATTTCCCGTCAACTTAAAGGAGGTCACCGCCGATCCGTGGCCATTGACGTCCGTGTCAACCCATAGCTGGTATGTACCAGGGAACAACACGCTATTTCCGTTCTCGTCGACCCTCGCCACACTTCCGAGCGTCACATTCAGGAGCGCAGTCGCACTACCACCCGCTGGGATTGCCTTGACACGGGTATATCCTACGAGTTCCTTGATTGGAAGAGGCGTTGGACCCGCCGTGGTATTCGAGAATAGCAGAGCAACGTAGTCCGAAGTGACAGAACCAGTGTTCTTGACCGTCAACTGGAAAGCTCTGTCTAGTAACGCCAGATCCGTGTGAGCAGCCCCACTTGTACCCGCCGCCGAAACTAGAGACTGGATGTTATAGCTTGACTTGGGTGGAGTAGCCCACTGCAAGGAAAAGTTGGTATAGTGCAGTCCAAAACCGAAGGGGAACACTGGTGCTCCGGTAAACCATTTGTATGTCCGTCCTGGAGAACTAGATGAAGGACGAAGGTTCATGTTTGTCATCGGTATTTCGTTGACATAGTTTGCTGCATATTGAGTGATAGGTAGACGACCAGCTGGTGCTTGTTTCCCGGTGAGAATGTCGACAAGTGCAGTCCCACCGCTTTGGCCGGGGTATCCGCCCCACACCAGGGCGTTAATCTAGGTAAAACTCGTCGGTAGATGTTCTAGTATAACAAAGGAGTCCTCACAGTGTCATTGGCTTTGAGAGCACTACCGTCAATCTGCCCTCCTCCCATTTGTATAACAACGAGTGGTTTCCCTACGGCAGCTAGTTCGGACACCAACTGTAGCTGATTTCCTGGCCAAGTGATCTCCGTCCGATCCATTCCCTCAGCTTCGATTGAATCGTCTATTCCGCCGATAAACAGGACAAGATCTGTGTCAGAAGACCGTGCTGCAGCTAGAGCAGCAGCGAAACCGCTCGTGGATGTACTATCAATTGCTGTCCCTTCAACGAATGTGACGTTGAAGCCAGCAGTCTGAAGAGCTGCAAGAGGACTGATGAGGAATGGTGCTACACCGTTGTAGTTGGACTGCATTTGTGTGGTAGCACTCGCCCAGGGGCCAATGAGAGCGATATTGGTTATCGAGGAGCTGAGAGGTAATATCCCATCATTTTTCAGCAGTGTGATGCCTTCGAGAGCTGCGGTGAGGGCTAGCTGTTGGGCAGTGGGGGTGTTGACGTTGGAAAAGTCGAGTTGTCGGTAGGGTTGAACATCGGGAGAGTCAAAGTATCCCAATCTATCAAACGTTAGATCGTTTCAAGGGAATAATCACTCGATCTACGTACCTAACAAGCGACCCATATCGCCTTACCAATGCCTGCACAATATCCTGCTCAGTTACCAAACTTTGGTTCAACGCCAGCTGCAAGTTATCCGTATAGGTTGATCCACAGTCAATGTCCGTACCAGCATGCAAAGCTAACGCACTGGCGTTAGCCAAAGAATTAGTAAAGTTGTGCGGACTGAATATGTTGGCTACAGCGTCGCAGCTGATTCTTTCTATCAGCGGAAACAATTAAAAGAGCAAGTAAAGACATACTCCGACGTAATCCACTGATCTTCTCCCAATCCAAAGTAGTCGCGAGTAATGTTTTGCAACAGGTAACCACTGGCACATGAGGGAATACCGTTGACCGAGTTATATGAGCACATGATTGACGCGACCTAAATTAAGTCAAACCGAGTCTGAGAAATTATTCCAGAAAGAGAGAAAAGAACGGACCTGGGCGTCACGCACGCAGGCTTGGAAACTCGGACTGTAGTATTCTGTGAATCAGGTCAGATGAGTCAAACTCAAAGTGGGAATTGAGGAGTAAGTGGCTGCTGGGACCGCCAACCAGATATCAAACTCCGCCTACCACCGACATTTTTGTCTGCGCGGCGGAATTGAGGGGTCCCGAACGAATATATCTTCGTGAAGAGCAAGAAACCAAGCCAATTTCAGCTTACCTGCCAGGTCCTGAGAAGTCACGATTGCATCGAAGGCCATCCTTGCCAGAGTTAGAACAGGTGAAGGAGGAGATGAAGGAGGTGGAAGAACTTACCTCGAATTTCCCTCCCAGTTCTCTAAATCATACGCAGCGTAATGTTTACAGTCTGCAATAATTTTTAAGTATTGCTGGTTAGCGCCGTTGAGCTCCGATCCAAGCCCCCCTTGGAGGCCCATCACCAGGTTGAAGGCGTAACGGGCAATGTGGAAAGGATCTTCTCCAGGAGTTTCCTGACCTCGACCCCAACGGGGGTCTTTAAAAGGGTTTATATTGGGGGTGAAAAAGGATAGGCCGGCGTCACCGAAGTTGTTGAACGCTCGTGCTTCAGTGCTGATGATCGCCGCCACCTCGCCGATGAGCTGGTCGTCGAATGCTGCACTCATAAGAATCGGCGCTGGAAAAGACGTGGCGAAGCTAAAATTACTGCCAGAAGGTGCAAAAAATACACCTGGGCTTCCTGCCACACCATGCTAGATCCAGGAAGTATTAAAGAACAAAACAGCGATATACAAAAGGAAGAAAACTCTCACCAGTGCCTCACTCCACCAGGTATAAGCGGGGAGACCAAGTCGAGAAACACCAGGTGTTTGGTACCCGGTATTGCTGATCATATCGTCCAAAGTAAACGCCGCAACTAGAGCCTTCGCTCTGTCAACGAAGTTCGCAGAGGTGTTGCACACCAAGTTTGTTGCCAGCGGACCATTAGTGCAGTCAGGGAAGGCGGCAAACACGCTGCGTAGATGAAGTGCAAAGAAGGATACGAGCACCAAACGATTTCTGGTGAGAGGCGACATTTAGGTCGTTGGAAAATGGATATGGGCTCGGACCTTTTTATACCCAACATAGACAAAGAGCCATGCGGTGAATCTGCTTCTTCGAAGATCGCTGAATATAGCTTGTATTTGTAATTCTCGAGTGAGGTGGCACCCTCATGACAATATACTGCAAATCGTGAAAGGATTCCAGGGATAAATAGGAAGGACGCGCAAGAAAATCGTCACCTGAGCACGCAGGAAGAGGTTACCAAATAAACACCTATCCCTTCTGGAAGTACTACCGACCGAATTGAGTCCCTCTGGAGTTCAAGCAAGCAAATCATGACACGGTCTTTGAAATCAAACGACTCGCATTCTCCGTATAGTATACATACATATTTTGTTTCTCAGTCACTGCTATATTCACCAAGGCGTTCCAGAGGGGAAGATCATTGGACATGTACTTCCTTCCGTTTCTCAGGTCCGCACAATAGCTCGACCAGTTTGAGAGCGAATGGAAAGGCAGTCCCTGTGACACCGAGCGTGAGCTTTGGGAGTGGGAATCAAGCGGGAATCGAGCGGTGCTTACCAGGCCCTCGACTATGGATGTAGAAAACAATTGATTTAGTGAAAAGAAAAAGTAAAAATAAGCGGAGCATACCTGGTGATCAGGTTGTTCGAGATAACGACAGAATCTTCGGAGTAAGTGAAATCTATGCGAGGGAAATGAGCGAAAGGTCGCCGAATGAGATGTAGAGAGCGTACGCTCTTGAAGTTGGTTTTGAACGCTAGGATGAGAAGTTAATGGTTGCTTTGGAAGGCCGGACGTAAGAGCTGCCAAGCTCCCTGTTCGAATCGTTGTATGAATCCCTCATCGAAAGCAACCTTCGGAAATGATGAGATCTTACCGGCACAAATCATTCCGACCAGTTTATCCTTTGCAAGATATTCCCTGACTAAAGCCTGTACGTCCGAACGTTGGGAGATTGTCTCTGCGCCTTTCGCGCCTCCGGGTATGATGAGCGCGTCAAATTTATCCTTCAATGTTGGTGAGTTGCCACCGAGCAGCACTGAGTAGAGTAACACGAACAGGACCCGAAGATTGAATCTCAAAGTAAACGTCGGGCATTATGTTAATCCCTCTCGATCCTTTTGCTACTATGGGGCTGATAAATTCATCGTTGTGCACAAACGAAGATTGACAGGTAACGCCGGCGCGTACAAGAGTATCATAGGTAATTGTACTGATGCAAAATTTGAGACATGGCCATTGGAGCTCCGAAGATTACTTACAATTCCATTTCCTCAGTTCCATCTGCAATAAGAATAAGTGCTGAGGGCATGTTGAAGTTTTGTTCGTTGTGGCAGGGTATGACGTAAGGTAAGGATTGGAAGAAGCGCTTGGGCGTCTACTCTAAATTATAAACGCTTCCTGGCCATGGCTGGTCGCCACCGTTGACTCGATTTTGTTCATCTTTAGACTGCTTAGACTGGGTGGAATGAGCTGTTCCGAATCAATCAGCTATCAGTCTTTTGCCGGGTGTGTTTCCAATGAATCTTAAGTTCAGTTCAGCACTTCAGTACTCAGTGTTTGGCACACTCATGTCCTAACTTTTCGATCTGAACAAGAGTGACTGATAATTCGGACGCGAACTCCATATTACAATTTAATTTGACGGAAACCGGATACCTTGTAGCATACACAACACATGGTTGTGCCACCTACCTAGTTCTGCTCTACAGCAAGCTTTATCCTTCAATCTTAGAGGCAATTTCTGAAGCAACTCTATTGTTTCCGTATGGACCTGTCGTAAACCTTCATAACCTTTCGCCGAGCGAAGAAATGGACCGTTCCGGCCAACCAATTGTCTCCTGAGATATGGATGAACACGATCTTTCCAACGCTCGCAGTCATCGTGACCATCAAGGATATCGTTGCCGCTAAGAAGAGCAAATATCCATTCTTCTCTGAACTTCCCCTAATGCCGTATCGATGCTCCAAAATAAGTTCTTGAAAGCCAAGTGTCAAAAAGCAAAACCTCACCCATTTAACACAATGTTTTGCAGAGAACCCAAGGTCCTCTATGTATTGAGTTGTCTTGTTGGCATAGTATGGGGCGACAGCAGCAAGAAGAGCGCCGCAGTTATGTGCTCCAGCTATCCTGAGTACCTCCAGTCGGTGTTCACTTGCGTGTTTCCTTAGAAACATTTAGTGTGAGGTCTTCAACAGCAGTGAAACTCTTACTGAAGATGCAGAAGAGCTATCTCCAGCGCGGCATTCAACGCGTATTTGTATGCAGCCTCGATTAATCTCACGAGTGTATCAAATGAAAGCAGGTCGATATCAGGGATTGGGAGGCGCGGGTACACGAAAGTGAATAATATCTCGAGTATGTCGGATTCTTCAGAGAGTTCTATCACTTCATCGGAGGTGGCGGAAGGAAAAGCGTTTGATGCAAATTCGAGATGCATCCTATCCAACCGGAAGAGAATATGATCAGAAGAACGAAAGGACACATTGCCAGTGGTGACTGAGAAATTCCAAGGGAGTAAGAAAATTATACGCATTATGCTGCATAAGACAATAAACTTACAGTCTTCGGATATTCTATCAAATTCAGAATTAGACATCGAAGATCCTAGAAAGTTGGAGTCTGCCGTTAGTCTGCCATTAGCGTCAATCTTTTCTTGAAGACCGCTTACTACCTACTGCAGCAGTGGCAATGGATTATCTGGGGAGGGAGCTGAGACGAAAGTAAGAATTCAGGTCGATGCAATATTGGAGTTTTAAATACCCATATGATCAAATGAAAGCTGAAAGAAACAAAGAAACAAAGAAACCATTGACGTCCTATCAACTACATGACGAACAAAGTGCATCCTAAGACAACTTACACGAGGCCGAGAAACAAAGAGATCATAGCATTCAAACGCATAAAGGATCAAGTCTATTCGAAGCAAGCTTCCCTTTTGCATACCGGCAATGGCCGTTAGATCAAGAAAAGTGCATTACTTAGACCGAATTCCTGACCAGTTCTATTTCTCGAGGGCTCGTCGGCGATTTCTGTACAAAAAAACGTCGAGCCCTGCATAGTATGAACTGTGACTCCAGTGGTCCGTGCTATCCATCTTGAGATGTAGTATGAATCTACAGCCACTGCGGGCAATGATGGACGAAGTTAGCCCACTCCGTAAAACATTGAGTATCCCCAGCCATGGAGCCTCCCTTAGAATTTTAAGTCGGACCCAGGCGCTGGACGAATTTAACGGTGTGCTCCCCAAGTTCTTTGGAGGAAGATGGACGGCACTCTATTTATCTGGTCCCGCTCGCTCTACATAGCCAGTAAGATTTTCTAGCGTGTCTTGCACGGAAAGCTTGCCTTAAGATGACATTTTAAGCCTTGAAATCCTTTGCAATGTGGTAGAACGCCCAAATTAATTCCTGGTAGATGAAGCATCGATTTAGGTAGAGAACAATTTACTAAGTATGTGTTCAAGTTCTCTGAGCTATTGATTGGCCCATGAGACGCTGTTTTATTTGTTGTTCTCCTCTCTGTCAGCCAATGACAGTACAAAAGCAACGATAAGTGCAATATCACCTAGCAATAAATAGCTTCAGTACTCCGAAACGGAAGAAGAATCACTGCGAAAATACACACAGCCTGGTGCGACCGTAACGTAGAATGTGAGGTTATCGGCCAAGAGCTGTCGAGCATTGAGAAACTGTCGACCTTCACAAGCGGAAAACATCAGAGAAGTACGAAGGAGATTAGCGAGTTGACTCACTGACACGACCCACCACCTGACCGTTCATCATGATTTCCGCTCGGCGCTCAAAGAAAGTGCCGCGCAAGTCCAGGACAACGGGCTGCTGCGTCGATGCATTGATAAAGTGCATGTTCATCTTTGCACCCGTGAACGAAATTTGCGACTTGACTTCGAATAACCGGGATTCATCAGCTGCGAGACCCACAAATCCTTGCGGAAAAGATAGGATCTTGTTTTGCAAGTAAAAGAGCAGGTTGCCGTTCATGTCTTTGATCGCTATAAAATCAAGATAGTTAGGAAATTAGGCCTCGTTTAGATTGATACCGAAAATTAACCTTTACGACGCCTCAGACTAAATATTTTGCCGTCACATTGCAGGATATTGCCCTGCGTATAAGCATCCTGACTTGGAATTGAATGCAAGCTGAGGGGCTACTATAATTGTTCACTGACCTGGATATAGAAGGTGTCACCGAGTGCAAGCACCTTCTCCTTGATCTTTAGCGTGACTTCTGATTGTGCGGTGAACTGGGGAAACAGGCCTAGAGGAGGATGGACAGGTTGAAGTGGCGCGGGCGCAACGTTGGAGTTTGAACGGTCGAAAAGTCCCATTGGAGGTTGTCGGGGTTTGATTGAGCTTGAAAAGGCTGAACAGATAGAAATAAGTTGTGGAATTTGCAATAATACTTCAACCACATGCTCCCGTAACGCGTAGCCCCCGAGAACTGAGGAACTCCCATTCGTAATGCGTAACAGGAAGGCTCAACTCTTCGGGTTCACCACACAAATGTTACAACTTTTTCGGGCGGGCCGAATTTTCATTAAAATGAATGCGTAGCGTGTAACAACTGGGGAGCATGTTGCAGAGTAGTGTACTTGAAGCGCACCTGGTCGTAAAGAAGGAAAGAGAGAAAAGACGTTGACCAACCGAAGTTCTCTGCATATCTTATACTTATATGCTCGGGTAGTTGTGCTTGAGCTTGAATAGCTTGGATCCCAAACGTACAGTTTGATGCATGTCAAACGACGGATCGCCCACTATCGGCCCTGCCCAGACATGCATTCATGTAGTTACCCATACAGAACCTTACAGAACCCATTACTTGTTAGGACACACACCGCCCCTCGCCATTATGGACGGGAGCTCGTAGTAGCTCACTGACCTTAGTAGTAGCCTTACTTTACATACGCGGTATGCCATGGACCGCCAAGAAGCGCGTGCTCTCCCCATCAGGAAGCGCCAGGGAAACGCGCAACTCTTCAAAAAAAAAAAAAAGCACATCCGAACCCTCCCGTAAGTAGCTCCACTACTCTAAGACACTTCTCAATACATACACGACATGGAATAGAGGTGCAGGTTTGCTGCATTCTCTCCTTGTGTCTCGGTACTCCTGTACGCACGAAACAAAAGAGCCAAAAACACAAGCACGAAAAGCACGTCAAACGTTGAACAAGTGTATTGGTGGCGAGCCGCCGACCCAGAGCATCACAATCAAAGTACCAGCTCCATTCTGAGGATCTTCGAAGAAGTATATTCTTCTCCTCATGACCCTTTGCCTATGTTCGGTATACAAAATGGTTATTCATTGTCCAACTCGCCTCCGAATCTCACTCCCTTATCATACTCCATTCAAGCAGCGTGTTTGCTGCCTTATCTGATAGTCCCAAGATAGCCCGCTTTCAAGGAACTGATGTGTAACGTCTCTGCGAGCTTCGTTGAGGATCTAGCTGTGAAATTTACCTGGGAAGATATTGCGTTGGAAGACCAGAATAAGAGCTGTCACGCAATATGTTGGAGTCCGTTGGTACCGAACGCGGTCTTCGGGTACGATGACACCGTATTTGCACAAACCATTCTGACCAGTTTATCCTTTACTTCCCTATAGTACAGCCCACACGTCCAGATGCTGAGAAAGGGTTTCTGGTATAATGAACGCGTCGATAAGTCCGGCCGATCG
The DNA here is from genome assembly GCA_015501585.1 of Rhodocollybia butyracea. Taxonomy (NCBI): domain Eukaryota; kingdom Fungi; phylum Basidiomycota; class Agaricomycetes; order Agaricales; family Omphalotaceae; genus Rhodocollybia; species Rhodocollybia butyracea. The sequence continues at coordinate 25,920 of JADNRY010000061.1, forward strand.
AGGAACACCAACCAGAGTAACACGACCCAAAGATTGAAATCTCAATGAAAAATGTCGAGAAATATGTTAATCATTCTTGATTTCTTCAGCATACACATAATTAACCCTAACAGATGGAGTGTAACTTAGCATTCGGCAGAGGAAACCCCACTGCGTATATTTTCGAGTCCCTTGATTTGTTTCCTGCGAGCCTATGCCTCGGAGAAACTGTTTCATTTGTCCTTGTTTTCCTCTCTGTCAGCCAATGACAGCACAAAGCAACGATAAGTGCAATATCGCCTGGTAAAATAGCTTCAGTACTCCGAAACGGAAGAAGAATCACTGTGAAAAGTACACACAGCCTGGTGCGACCGTAACGTAGAATGTGAGGTTATCGGCCAAGAGCTGTCGAGCATTGAGAAACTGTCGACCTTCGCAAACGGAAACAGTCAGAAAAAGTATGAAAGAGATTAGCGAGTTGACTCACTGACACGACCAACCACCTGACCATTCAACAAGATTTCCGCTCGGCGCTCGAAGAAAGTGCCGCGCAAGTCCAGAGCAACGGGCTGCTGCGTCGATGCATTGATAAAGTGCATATCCATCTTTGTACCTGTCAATGAAACATGCGACTTGACTTCGAATAGCTGAGATTCATCAGCTGCTAGACCCGTAAATCCTTGCGGGAAAGATAGGATCTTGTTCTGCAAGTAAAAGAGCAGGTTGCCGTTCATGTCCTTAATGGCTGTAGAACCGAGATAGTTAGGAAATTATGCTTTATTTAGAGATGATACCGAAGACCAACATTTACGGTGTCGCAGACTAAAGATTTTGCCGTCGCACTGCAGCACATTCTGCTGCGTATGGGCATCCTAACTCGGAAATGGATGTTAGCTGACTCGGTGGGGCTAGGATCGTTCGCCTACCTGAATATAGAAGGTGTCGCCTAGCGCGAGTACTTTCTCCTTGATTTGGAGCGTGACTTCTGATTGTGCCGTGAATTGTGGAAACAGGCCTAGAGGAGGATGAACAGGTTGAAGTGGCTCAGGTGCAAGTTGAGCGTAAGAGTTCGAGTTGCTGAATAGTCCCATTGGATCGATCTGTAAGATCTTGGTTGAGCTTATATTAGACCTCTCTATTCGATGGCACGTACGACGGTGGAAGTTTGAGATCAAGTTAAGGGTATTTTGCTTCCTGAAGCCGCTGAGTGGTCGTAAGAAAGGTAAAACGTTGAGGGCCGTTCGTATTCTCCCTCTCATACTTATATGGCTCGAGTAGCTGTGCATCTCCAGCGCAGTCGCTGATGGTAGACAGTACTCCAAGTAATACATAGCGCTCAGCGCTCGGGGCATCTGAAACTCCGTTAAGTTGAACGTGACTCTGCCGGATCGGAGTGTGAATGGTGCTAAGCTGTGGCAAGCCGACCCAAAGCCAGTCTCACAGTCCGATGAGGAGAGATAGGCTATGAGCGTGGATAGACGAGGCAAGAAAGATAGTTACATCGCATTGTCAAAGAGTGTGAATGAACCGAATTCAACATCAAAAAATTGCAGGCACGGCATACTGCCATCGGTCGCCAGCTTATTACGGCATCTACTCACTGCTCACAGAAAAACTCAAATTCTACAAAATCACAAGCAGACCCAATCTTCCTCTGCCTATATCCATATTGAAGACAGCCTTGAATACAACACAATAGGATCATGTAGAGCCTTCTGGACGCGCTGAGGCGACCAACTGGATAGCGTTCAATCAGGCGGTCATCACCTTGATTTCACTCACGAGTACTTGCGCGAGTGTCAGGGCGAGTGGAATTGAGCAGCTCTATGACCACTTGCCATCACCAGACATGTCAGGTTCCATAAACTACTCCAATTCCCTTGAAGATGGTCATGTTATCAATTCCTATAAAGAGAATTATGATAGGACACTTTATATGTGAGGGATGCGAGATCTGTTTCCCTCGTCTTGTGGACTGACATTCACCTCAGACGACTAACCAAACTATCCACCTAGTTCCGTCAAGACGTCGGTAATAGTAAAGCAACGATGCCAGTCGCTGAACTAGAAAAGAACTTCGACCAGAAAGACATAACCTCTCGATCTGAAGAAAAATTCTCACCAGTTTCTGATCATCCCAGGACAGACTCGGATTCTGGTAGTGAACTCGACTTGAATGGCGATGATGCATTGCGATTGGTGGGGAAGGAACGAACCGTAGAGTTCAGTGAAGAGTTCAATAGAAAGCTGAGGCGAAAGTTGGTAAGTATTTGCTTCATAGATGTGCGAGAGTAGCAGAATGCAGAACCGAATTCTAGGACATTATGATCATTCCGCTAGCCGCAGCTGTGTATTTCACCCAATATCTGTAAGTCTCGATATACGATTACTATGTTGACATGCTAAAACTTTCGTTCAGAGACAAGACGTCGTTGAACTACGCTAGGTACGAGGATCTCCCTTGAAGGAGAAGATGTGCTCACCCATCTCTTAGCATAATGGGTCTGCCGATAACTGGACAGGTAGTTTTTCCACCACGGTCGATTTGCAGATTTGGTTAACTGGGAACAATCTCTCAAGCACTATAACCTAGTTGCTCTGGCTTTTTACATTGGTAGAGACTGTTTGTCCATCGGTGGCTCAGATGACGGCTGACATCATGCCTATTTAGGTTTCCTAGCTTTCGAGTTCCCCACGGTTTATCTGTCCCAGAAAAGTGGCAGGGTTGGAAAATACCTCGGTGAGTATCGGATAATTAGAAGAAACTCTTGGGACTTATTGTCATTGGAGGTATGAACATTGTTATATGGGGCGCGTTGTTAATGTTGCACGCGGTTGGGACGTCTTTCGGGGCGTTCTTCACTCTTCGTGTTCTACTGGGTAAGTGACGCTACTTAGCTGGCTCCATTCCCTTTTTCTCGCTTGCTGACGGTATTTGGATGAAAGGAATGTGTGAAAGCTGTACCGCTCCCAGCTTGATTCTCATCGTCTCCATGTTCTACAAGAAAGACGAGCAAGTGAGAGAAAACCATTGCGATAAATGTATGTTACTTACAAAGAATAGGCATCACGAATCTCCTGGTTCTATGTAATGGTAAGACGAAGGCTACCTCGTGGCTCTCAATCCAGGCAGCTCATCTCAGAATTGACTAGAATGGGCTTACTCGAATATTTGGCGGTTTTGTTGCATATGTGAGCTGTGTCGTCTCTGGTAGACTTTGATGTAAGGTGCTGACATTGATACGCAGGGCGTATCGTTCTCTGATAACCCCCATATAGCGCCGTACAAAATTATTTACATCCTTCTCGGTGGTTTGGCCATCTTCGTCGGGCTCGCCGTTGTCACCTGGATGCCTGACTCACCTATGACTGCGCGTTTTCTTACTGAAGAAGAGCGAATTGCTTGCTTAGAGCGAGTCAGAAATGACCAGGGTGGGGTTGCTAACAAAAGCATCAAGAAGGAACAGATAATCGAAGCGTTTACTGACATACGAACGTGGTTGATTGTGCTATCTCTGATGCTGAGTGCGTATTGCAATCTTTTTTTGGGAGGACGAGCCCTGACGATATAATCACCTCACAGCCAATATTCCCAACGGCTTGAGCAGCTGTAAGCGTTACTTTCTTTCCTGAATACTCTGAAAAGCCTACTAATCGAATCATTCGAAGTCAGCAACCTCGTCATCGAGGGTTTCGGATACACGTATGTTTCCTCGTTTCTGAACCTTCTATCCTAGCTGACTGTTCTCAAAGCTCGAGGCAAACGCTAATTTTATCGACCCCAGTCGGTGCAGTCGAATCTATCTGCACGCTGTTCTGCGGTTGGTACTCGGATAGAAAGGTTCTCCTGCTTCGCTTTGGCCAATGAACTCAATTTAAGAGATTGCAGAATGAAAGAATGGTTCCTGTTGTTTTTGCCATGGTTCCTGCTATTATAGGCGCATGTGAGATTCCGTTTTTTCTTCGATCGAGGATAGATAGATTCATGGTACCATGATAGCGATACTTGTCGGGCTCAATCACGCTGGCAAAAAAGGAGCGCTTCTGTTCGGTGTGTGTTTTTGCATTTCCGTATGCTTTTTTGCCTCATAGGCACATAGCAATTTACCTTGTTGGCACCATGGGAAGCTCCCTGTCGACGATATGTACGCTCGACGTTCATTTTATTCCCAAAACTCCAGCTGACTTTCTGTGGGCAGATGCCTACAACGCAAGCAACACCTCGGGTTATACGAAAAAGAGCACTGTTAACGCAATGTCCCTCGTTACGTTTGCTGTTGGAAACATAGTGGGCAGCGAGATCTTCTTGCCCCAAGATGCACCAGGTTTTAAAGCTCTCTTTACATCGAGCTGGCTCTAATTCTGCGATCCACTAGATTATATCCCCGGAAAGACAACTATCCTCGTCTTATTATCCACTCAGTTAGGTGTATCCTTCTTGCTCAGATGGGTTAACCTGCGCTTGAATAAGAAGAAAATATCTCAGCTTGAGGAATTAAAGAGAAGCAAGGGATGGTCTGATGCAGATGTCCAGAAAGAACGCGAGAGGCATGCTTTTATGGATCTAACAGACAAAGAGTAAGCTTGTCTGTGCGTACCGCAGCATTTGCTGATCATAATTTCCACAGGAACATTTATTTTGTGTACACAGCTTGAGTCCTTGCACTTCACATCTGTAGTATTCTGAAAAATGCAATGTGACGGTGAAGCGCATGAATCGGTTTATGAACGAGTGAAATAAAGTCACTGGACGAGGCGTGCGGTCAACGAGAAAGGATGAAGGCGACGCGCAACTATCCTCGGTCAACTGAATCTGAGAGATTGATAATGAACTTCAGCACAACACTAGCTCAGCCGATGATACTTTAACTTCACTCTATAGCATTGAAAAAAATGATAAATTATCATGGGGATTAGTGGCGGGGCCCCCCTCTCTCATTGTACTTGCCCCTTTTGGATCCTAGCTCTTGGTTTTGAGCAAGTTTAAAGTGTAAAGTTCTCTGTGTACCGTTAAAAAATCGTACCCAAGATGTTGACAATATGATTCATTGGTTGGGAGTTAGTCGATCGAAATGCGCTTAGTAGTGCTAGTAGTATGGAGTGACAATCGTTTGAGATTACAGTTCGCACTAATTAAGTTATAGTTATTCAAGCTGTGTACACAAAATAGATATTCCTGTGGAAAAAATTAGCAAATACTGGCAGTTTTCAGACAAATTTGGGTTTACTCTTTGTCTGTCAGATCCATGAACGCGTGTTTTTCGCGTTCCTTCTGAACATCAGCATCATTCCATCCATTTCTTCTCTTCAATTCCTCGATTTGAGCTGTTTTCTTCTTGTTAAGACGTAGATTAATCCACCGGAGCAGGAATGATACAAATAACTGAGCGATCAATAAAACCAGGATGGATATCTTTCCTGGGATGTAATCTGGTGAATCGCAGGATAAGAACCAGCTCGGTGAAAAGAATGAAAGCTCCAAAACCTGGTGCATCTTTTGGAAGGAACGTCTCGCTACCGACAATGTTTGCGATGCCGAATGTTATGAGCGTCACCGCGTTTACAGTACTCTTTTTCGTATAACCGCTCGTGTTGCTCGCGTTATATGCGTCTAGCGGTAAGAAGATCAGTTCAACTGTAATCTTCCGCACAGGAAACGAACACTAATCTTACATATCGTCGACAGGGTGCTTCCGCTGGTGCCAAGAAGATAGATTGCTATGCAGCTGTAAGGCAAAAAGTTGAAAGGCCAACCACGATATACACACCAAATAAAAGTGCGCCTTTCTTGCCTGAGTCATTAAGTGCAACAAGCATTGCTACGATGGTATAGGTGAGTTAATAATTTTCGATAAAGAATGAAAAGAGGTCTTACCTGCACCGACGATGGTTGGAATCAAGGCAAAAACAATAGGAACCATTCGCTCATTCTGGAATAACGTCAGTGAAATTTAACGGGCCACAGCGAAGGATAAAAACCTTTCTATCCGAATACCAGCCACATAACAGGGTGCTTGCACAGGCAAATGCACCAGCAGGGGTCGATAAAATCAGCGTTTGTCTCGAGCTTGGAGTACAATGAGTTATGTGAGATGCTTTAGAAGAGAGGAAGCATACGTGTATCCAAAACTCTCAATGACGAGATTGCTGACTTCAAGATTTGATTAGTAGGCTGACTATGAATGTTCGGGAAAGAAATTAACACTTACAGCTGCTGATGCCGTTGGGAATATTGACTGCGAGGCGAACACATAAGTTCTTGTCCCAAGCAAGATTGAAACACGCACCCAACAACGTAGATAGAACGATTAACCACAGGCGTATATCAGTAAACGCTTCGACTATCTGTCCTTTCTTGACACTCTTATTAGCGACTCCACCCTGATCATTTCTAACTCGCTCTAAGCAAGCAATTCGCTCTTCTTCAGTGAGAAAACGTGCAGTCATAGGTGAGTCAGGCATCCATAAGAGAACGGCAAATCCGACGAGCATTGCTAAACCACCGAGAAGGACGTAAATAATCTTGAACGGTGCTATATGGGGATTTTCTGAGAACGATACGCCCTGTGCATCAATATCAGTACTTTTTGCATCACGACTTTACTGGTAACAAAACAACTGACATATGCAACAAAACCGCCGAATATTTGACTGAGTCCGTTCTGATTGATTCTGAGATAAGCTGTCTGTGCTGAGAACCATGAAGGAACTTATGTACCATTACATAGAACCAGGAAATCCGCGTTGCCTATCCTTTGTTAGTAACAGAATTATATCGCCAATATTTTCGCCTCACCTGTTCATCTTTCTTGTAGAACATGGAGATGATGAGGATCAAGCTGGGAGCGGTGCAGCTTTCACACATGCCTTCCGTAAAGATATAGTCAGTGAATGAGAGAAACTGGTAGAGACAACTATTTACCAAGTAGAACACGAAGAGTAAAGAACGCCCCGAAAGACGTCCCAACCGCATGCAACATCATGACTGCGCCCCATATAACGATATTCGCACCTTAGGTGACAATGAGCCACTGCAATCTCTTTTTGATTATCAGAAACTTACCAAGGTATTTTGCGACCTTGCCGCTTTTCTGGGATAGATAGACCGAGGGGAACTCGAAAGCGAGGAAACCTAAGATAATCATGTCAACATTAACCACCTAATTCATCCTAATGCACGAGTCGCCCCTACCAATGTAGAAAGCTAAGGCAACTAGGTTATAGTGCTTCAGACAATGGTACCAGTCAGCAAAGCCTATAAGAGCAGAACGCAATTAGAATACCTGGCCTGTGATCGGCAAGCCCATAATACTGAAGATGTGGATTAGCGTATCTCCCATTTTAAGAGAAATCCCCGTACCTCGCGTAGTTCAGCGACGTCTTGTCTCTGAACGGTAGCTTCAGCATCTGTCCTGAGTAATGTTACATTCAGACTCACAGAAATTGGGTTAGATATACAGCTCCGCAGAGCGGCGGGATCAAGAGGTCCTGTATATCAGTTAATCACTTGCTACGATGCTTTCATAGATTCACGAAGAAGATGCTCACCAATTTCCACCTCAACTTTCTATTGAATTCATCACTAAATTCTACGGTTCGTTCCTTCCCAACTAGTTTCAACGCATCGTCACCGTCCGTGTCCGACTCTCGACTAGAAATCGAGTCTGCCGCGAAACGACCAGATACCGGAGATGCCTTCTCTTCGGATTGAAAGACAACGCCCTTCTCTCCGGAGTTCTTTTCTAGCTCGTCCATCGGTATCAATAACTATTGGGAATGTCTTGAAGAAGCTGGGCAGAGAGTTATCGAAGCCTGGACGGATCGAGGTCAGTCTGCAGAACGGGGCAATAGATCCCACATCCCTCGCATATAAGTAGAGGCGTGAGGTCCCTTATCAACCTCTCCAAATAATACCGATAACATGACCACCTTGGATGGGAAACTGGAGTGTTGATATGGAACGTGACAAACTTGATGCGGTTTTGAGTACAGTGGAGTACCCAACCTGCCCAAACACCCGCCTGAGTGAATATAGAGTCACATTGGTTGACTTCCCGTTGAAAGAACGGCGAATACAATAACACTTTAGATAAAGACTAAGCGGGCCGGCCTGCTATCTAAAGCCAAAAATTGAAATTCATGGCCTCTCCTGACGACTCAGAAATCCAGCAGAGCTCAAAAACCATTACCAGAGGGTCAGGAGAGGTCAGGAGCTGTTAGAAGGCTGTTATTTTTGGATAATAGTCCATATCCGGAAGTATCCCCGACTGATGTAAATACGCAGCTCTTCTCAAGGATGGATGGCAGGCCTTTCAAAAATTCAAGTACGTTGAAATGTAAGCGTTTCTGTGCTTCTATATATATAATTTTTGAAGTTTTCAAACGCGAGAGTATGGATACTCGTCGAGAGACAAAATAAACACTGCTCACTGTGTTCGAGCCGGTATTCCGGTCTCCCATGCAGTCCCATGCAGTCCCATGCCTGCCATCAAACGGGAACGACATGTTGGAGGAGGAGGATAACCGGCACGGTCCCGTTTAAGAACCCCTCGCTAGCCCTCGCTGCCAGCCTGCCTTGCACTTGCACACATCGCGCCTGACGTGTGCCATGTTGGATTACAAAATTTCAACGGTCCATTATCTACCTCGAAAATACCTCTACGATTCAATAGCCATAAAAGTACACGTAGGGGATAGTATCAGTAGACCGTATCTCTCAAAGACGATAGCTTTAAATTTGCCGGACTTCGAATCCTGGATCCCCTTCCCTTCCCGCAGTGTTTCAAAATCAGTCGCATGCCCGGCAAAGCACGGCAAGTTGCAGCCGGTGCAGGCATTTCTTAGCAATTGGTTTGCGAAGTGATAGTGCCTGATATGCTCCATATTGTATGCATATACCGAACTATCATAATAGTGGGAGATAGTGGGTTGTGGTAAGTAAATGTACGATGATGAGGAAGGTTCGAGTGGATACATTGAAGTATGAAGGTGAGAATTATGTGAAGTATTAGAAGGCTACTATGAATTGTTTGAAGATTGGTATTGGGGGTGGGTGGTGGTGGTAAGTAATGTAATCGAGGAATAGAGTGGGGAGCATTTAGATTGAACTACTCAATAGGTACTAAGCCATGGGAATCTGCCTAAGGATGGCATTGAAATAGACACTGGACAGGTTCGGGTGGTATCCCTGTACATATGAAGCGGAACATCACCTGAGTGATCCATCTAATTAGACTATTACTAACTCCGCTGTAACACCTAAAAATTATCATTGAAAAATAATGGAGGGACATACCTAAGTTACATACTGACCGTACAAGAAAAAAACTACAGCTACAAATGGAATAATTAGTGTGATGAAATGCTGGAACTAGTATGTACAACTAGGTTGGTGCACTGCTATAATACAAGATCGGAGCTTTACACGACGTGTAAAAGGTAAGAAGATACACCAGCAGGACAAAGTCAGTCAATGTCAGCGACGGGCAGCATAGAGACAGCATCAAGCTGCTCCCGGAAAATCGTGAATATCCTGGCGCCTAGCAAAGGTATAAGAAGGTCCATACTGCCAATACGCTTCGGTCTCATCCGCCAGCATATCTCGAAGAGAAAGTGGTCCGCGCGACCTGAACGGAGCGGAAGATGGACCTGGACTGGGCGGAAGGACATCCGTATTACTAGAGGGGACTGTAGACGGAGCACCTATCGTATAAGGAAACGTATGCGGAGGCGGAGTGACCGACATGTACGAGGAGGGATTACTTGATCGTGAGGCAGTTGTGGCATCGGAGTCATATCCCGCTACATCTAGGGCAGTACGTCTGTGGGAAAAGAAAGACGATGCGTTGGTCGACTGTGAGGTAGCCGTGGCGTCCGACTCGTATCCCGAGACGTCCACAGGAAGGCGTAGAGGAGAGAACGAAGATGGAGAGGTCGAAGAAGATGGGACGGCCTCAGAGCCTGGTTGTGGCGAGAAGGTAGAAGGTGTAGTAATAATAATCTGCTGCTGTTGGTTCGGAGGTCCGTTACCTGGAGTACGAGGCTTTCTCTCCTTCGGGACGTATTCGTGGCGTCGTTTCCTATGTCTAGTAAGAGAACCTGGATCGACGGTGTCGAAATCACACGAAGGACATTTTTGATTTTTCTCTTTCGTGCTGAAGAGCATCGTATGGTCAGTAAAGGTGTGAAAAAGCCACAGATTAGTTACTTACTGAGTGCGAATATGGGTATCCACGTTTCCTTTCTGTAGGCTAATGTACGGGCACTCGGGGTAAGGACAAGCGTATGATCTACAAGGATCAGAAGGACCGACAGGGTCACCAAAATGAGCGAGGAAAAAAATTGTGGCGTGACGTACTTGGACGCCTTATCTTCGGCGGAGAGATGTCGCCTCATGTGGCGGGGAAGATCGCCCTTGCGCGCAACTTTCGTGCCACAAACCTCACAGACGGTTGGATCCTTCAAGCTTTCATCCCTGCACGCCTACGATTAATTTGAAGTGGTCAGCACAAGAGATCGAAGAAATCAAATACTGGAGCATACAGGAATTTTAGTTCTAGCCATAGTCAAGTAATTCAAGAAGATGTGGAGAAGTTAAAGCGCAAGAGAGAAGATGGTAAAGACCGGGATACAATGTGGTTGATGATGAAGAAGCGTCGCAGCAAGTGCCGTCTTATAAAAGTCGGTACAATTGGTGTGAGACTGAAATCGAAAATTTCCTATTTCGGACCACCGCTTCTGAAATTCCCAATTTCAGTGAGCGAACGCTGATCTTCCTCAGTAAAAGAAGGTAAAAGACCACCCTGAAATCATCTAGGTTTGTATTTGTTTGTCACCCCCACAAAATATTGGTGGCACAAAGAAAGATATTCTGAAAAAGGAATTTCAGGTTAGTCTTCGGGAAAGGCCTTTGTTCTTTTGTTCTGTACTTACTTGTGAAAAGTAGATCTTGACGAGATCGTGGGTGTGGATCCTTGTGGATCCGAAGCTTACTGATGGGAGAGGCAAACGACGAAGTACCTCTCTTTTTCCGCCACAAAATTAAGAAGTGAGGCGACGACGACGTTCGCGTCACAGAGCGCCCTTGAACAGCAGAAATATTGCGAGTAGAAAGAGGTAGGAATAACGAGAGTATTTTCGCTGGCCATAGATCCATTGTATTGATTTTTCCGATTATCTGAACATCTATGGACAGCGTCAATTTTTTTTCCTGATCCCAGTAACATGGGGCTGAAACTGTCCACTTGCCTTTGTTCTCGTTCGGCATATCCCAGAGCGTCGAGGCTCAGAACTGCTGTCGCAATTATTTTTCCCCATCAAAATCTTTTTTTTGCGGACAATGGTTCTATCAAATTAAAAGGGCTGACCACAAGGCTGACCACGGTCAAGCCTTTCAACATTAGGCGAGTGGTACTCTAGTTTCTACTTCAGCTACTGGCTTTTGGGTTGGGTTTTCTGATTTTTGTACATAGAGAGTGCCTTGAACTCGAGTAGCAGGCTTCAGAGCTCGACAGGTGCGCCGCAGATCATGTGCGAGGGGCCTTACCCAAAAGGGATTTTGTACAGGAGCAGTAGGCAGGCTACAAGTCCTCGTCGTCGGCTACTACAGCGCTAGCTACCACCCGTGGCGACGAACGAGTGATACAGCAACTGCGCTCGCTGCGGGACAGTCAGTAGCTCTCGACTTCGCTGATGATCGCATTCACCCTCAGGTTAGCTGTAGTTTTCCCCAACAAAGCGTGGACCAGTGTCACCCGGCCACTACCTAGCCGAATCGTAGCCAGACTGCAGATGTGGCAGACCGCCGGCACTACTGCTCTGTACTGCTACTTACCTTTTTCGCCTCGAACGGGAGACCACGTCTCCACAGCATAGGTCCATGCACATATCCAGACTAGCAGCCCATAGTAAATCCTGCCCCCAGCATCAGCATTTAGCTTTTGGTAGTCGTACTTGACCTAAGGAGGGCAGGAAGACTCAAGCGTTAGCAGCCGGGACGAAGCGTTGGCTGTGGAATTGCAGCCTATCTGGACATTGGTTATCCTAGGTCGACGAGCTAACGTGGTTGGCTATCGGACTTCCACGATCTTCCCCGACGACGAGCAAAGTGACCATCGACAAGCTACCGTTGACTAGATGGCGGTGCCAGGTCGGCGAGACTGGGCGACACGAACATGTCGTCCAGACGGTGGTGATGATTACAGTGTCTGGAGTTACCAGACGTCATTGGTTGGGTAGCGATGGTGTGTGCCCAGCGCCAACAACGCCAGCCGAAGATTGCCATGCTGCTGTTTAACAGCAGGTTGGATAAACCGAAGACCCTCTGTTGACGAAGGTATGCTCTCCCTCCAGAGCCAACAACCTAGAGCAAAGATTCCCCCACTGTTGTCAAACACTATGCTTTCCATGAGGATGAAGAAGGCCGAGGTGGGCTATCGAGCAGGTAGCAGGTCGTCCGGATGGTACGGGCATGAGCTACTTGAAGCGTGCTGGTAACTGAATCGTTTGTCGATAGGGTTGGCCCGTCGGAAAAATTGACAATTACTCGTAGTCGTTAGGAAATGTTACATGCAGACAGTTTCTGGACTTCTTCGTGGCTTGTATAAACCGGCTAGCTATCTTGAAGGGGACGGAGAAAGGCTCATTCGCTCAAAGCTCTCCACACAGCCAAACGCAGGCCTGTCTCAGGTCCTCGAGCATCCTAATCTTCGGACAGTGGGTAGAGGATCTCCGAGACCGTAGAGTCTGTGGAAACGTCTGCAGTTCCCCCGGCGTCTTCCCTATGACTTTCTATCTTCTCCTTCTCTGAGAAAACAGGAGGTCCAGGAATCAGGGACGTCGATGGCCAGTGTTATGATACGAGCCGGAAGGACGTGTAGCCAGGTTATACGACGACGATAACGGACGATTCCATTGGCGGAAGGAGCACAGAGCGTGGATGGCCGTCAAAGTGAACGTTGCGTCCGCGGAAATTTGTCCACTTTCAATTCACCAGCCACACAAAGCTCGTTCTTGGTATCTCGGGACACGCAAATTCTGTGCAACGTAGAAATAAGAGTAGCGTCGGAAAGAGCCATTTTGGTGTCAACGAAAGTACGGTGGAGAACGCTCCGAACGTTAGCGCCTGGTGCTTTTTTGGCTGATCTTGCGCTGGGCTTGACTTGGTCGTCAGTCAACAACCGCTTGGAAATATTCTCAGACGAGTTATCCAAGAGAAAGATGAAGCCAGTTCAGCTCACCAGAGTATTGAGCCTGCTAACGCGTTCAACTTATCCAAAAAAATTTCTATCTCGGATTTCAGCTTTCTCCTCTGTGATTCCTTCTACAGTCATTGTACCGACGGCTTGTCGGAGTCCTTTGACGCTGCTCAGATTAGATCGAAGGAATATTGAATCCCTAACGCCTCCCTAAATCTTATTCTCCTCCTAGAATTCCCTTCGTCTTCTTTGTTGGTTGACTGTGGTTACGGAAAAAGCAGTAAATAGAGGGGATTTTGTGATACGACCGTTCGCGCAATCAAGAATATGGAAGAGTCGAAAGTGTCTATCGTTATGCTTTTGCTCGTCAGTTTACACGATCCTCATCCTCATATAATGTCACGGATCCAATTCAATGTCATGGCTACCTGGCGCAATGGTAGCGCGTTTGGCTTCGATTGCTGGGCGTTACCAAAAGGTTGCAGGTTCGAGTCGTGCGGTGGTCATCCTCAAACTCGGAGATGTTTTTGTTTTTTTTTTAAATTTTTACCTATGGCTACTTCGCATTTTTATATACAGGCATTGAAATTTACATCGAAGCAAGAATGAGTATATTGTACGAACCCCTCCGTATCGTAAATATAAACGTCAGTTTAGAATGAGAAGGCGAACCCTGGTCCCCCTCTAGAGTGCGAGTGTCCACCATATCCTCCGCCACCGCCACCACCACCACCTCCGAACCCACCGAACCCTCCTCCGTTGAACTGGGCGAAAAGATTCGCGATGTCAGCCTGACTCATACCACCCATACCGCCCATACCACTGCCGCCGTCGTTGAGACCATCTTCATCTTCGCCCGCATCATATCGGGCGCGCCGTTGGGGGTCAGATAACACACTGTGCGCTTCGGCAACGAGCTTGAACTTTTCTTCGTCGCCACCCTAAGAAAAGAAAGTAAATCCATGAACGCGATGATAATAAACGGATTCCAACCTTATCAGGATGATGCTTCAAGCTCTCCTTCCTGTAGGCCTTCTTAATCTCAATCTCCGTGCATTCCCGATGAATCCCCAAAATTTTGTAGTAGTCTTTCGATTTACTTCGTTTGAGTGCCGCTTCAGCTTTCTTCAACTCTGTGCGTAGCTCACGGACATCGCGCTCTGTGGTACTACCATCTTTCTGCGCCTCCTCGACGGCGTTCTGGAAGTCCCGCACTGCTTGTTCGTAATTCTCAAGATTCAAGTTCACTCGGGCTTGCGTCCGTAATGCTTTGAACGAGCCGGGAGAAAGAACAAGAGAAGCTTCGGTGTCAGCGAGAGCACGAGTGTACTCGTGCAGCTGAATAACAAGTTGAGAGTATGATCGTGTGCGGATAAAGAAAAAACAGTACCTTGACCAATGTCGTGGCACGATTCGATAATAAGGTGGCCCGAATAGGGCCACCTTTCGCTTCTTCTTCCTCTTCTCCTATACGCTATACACGAATAATGAGCCAAAATTCTACCAATACGCGTAATTCACCTACCTCGAGAGCCTCGGTGTACTTTTCCACGGCTTCTTCTAGTCGTCCTGCTTTGAATGCAATATTTCCTTCATCCTTGAGCCGCTCAATGTCTTTTACCCGTTTCCGAAGCTGTTGGGCAGGTAGATAAGACGGATCATACCGCAGAGCAGATTGGACGTGCTGCAGGGATTGCGGGAGTTTGCCACTCAGCATAAGCACGAGACCACGTAGACACAATACTTCCGGAGAGTTGGAATTCAATCGGAGGGCGTCGCTGGCAAGAAATCAGACTCGTACACGACATCTCAAAGGGAGGACAGACATACTTGGCAGTTGCATTAGCGGTTTCCATGTTGCCCTTGGCCAACTCAAGCTCAACTTTCCAGACTCTCCATTCGATCGGTATCTCCTCACCCTCGCCATCGATACCCTGCATACACTTATCCAAAGCCAACCTCGCATGCCCCCAATCCTTTAAGCCTCTGGCCTTCTCGAAGGTTTTGAGATGATTTTCCAACTCAGTTATCTTCTTATTCAGTTGGATCGCAGTCGGGTTTTTGGGTTCCAGGGATAAAACAATGCGGAGAGTGGATGAGGCAGGAGTGGCGGAACCCAGAGCCAATTGACACCGAGCTAACCGAAGCAGGGTTTTTGCAGACGGTTGAGCGGATTGTAGTGTAGCTGCTTGTTGGCAGTCATCGAGAGCTGGCCTGAATCGTTTCATGGCCATGTATGACGCCGCGCGGTTTGTTAAAAACGCTGGTTCAAGAGGGTTCATTTCTGCGAGAAGAGATCTGGTCAAGAAAAAAAAAGAAAAATTATGAACAATACATACCTATGGCTTGGGTATACTGTTCGACAGCTTCTTGATACTTTCCAGCCTTGAAAGCAAGATTACCTTTCTCCTTGACCTGTTCAGCTCTTTTCAAGAGGTCCTCTTCTTCCGGAGGATCAGGCTCAGGAGACGTTGCAGGAGGAGATGTGCCATTAATCTTTGGTGGTGTAGGGCTAGGTGATGTACTCGGGCCAGCCGTAGGTGACCTATATTGTGATAAATATCCGAAGATCAAGAAATTATCGAGATTATTGATTGTTTCTGTCACTGGAGAACAAGGTTTTCGAATATGATACGTACGCAAGAGACTCCGTGGGGTCAGCTTCTTTGGTGCTACTTTTTCTCGCTTGGCTTGCTTTGTCTTTTTGCTGACCATCTCGATTTCGGTGAGGCTGAGTGAGCCAGAGAGTGGCGAAAGGTACGCACGCGCTTGATGCCAAAACTCTCGGTTTGTTCGTGTTATTTTCGGAAGGAATGTGCTCCGTGTGACCGCAACATTTCACAGGATTGGAAACTCATACTTTTGTAGGTGTTACAACTTACAGAAGATCTTTCAATTATCTAACCAGTGCCCAAGAAACACACATCTCTGCAATGATGAGGAAGAATACCCATCATACAGGCCTCCTGAAGAGCCTCCATAGAAACTCGTGTGAGAGCCTTTCATGTAGGAGCGCGCTTAGGTAGGACAGTTTGGGGCACCTGATAGACCTGATAGATTCACTGGTATGCTAGTAGTCAAAATCGAATATCAGACGCGGCTTGTTAGCGCTCAAAGCTGTGAAAACTGCTGTTAAGGTTAAAGGGAGCGTGCTGTAAAAAGCCTGTTCTGTTACTAAAAGGAGTGTCCTGTTCCGTTTAAAAGACTGTAGAAAGATGGACAGATGGCATCCCCAAGGACTTCATTTACCAAGCTATTCACCATTGATCAACCATGGAAGGAAAACTTCGTTCCGTTGGGATTCACCAGGCCTCAGGCTGGGTGGAGGCAGTCCTGGATAAGTTGGTATTCACCAATATTCCACCGGGCATGCCGAGTGATACGGCAGACAATACGGTCCTCTATGTGGGCGAACAGATTGTTCTTGACAAGCTGCGTCGTAAACATGGAGAAATTCCCCAGAAGTACACTCCGCTTTCTGGCGACCAGGTGGTCATACAGCCTACTTCTTCCATGGGCCTCGGGGTTTTTGCAAAGCGAAACTTTGAACCCGGGGATCTCGTTGTGTGTGAACGGCCTCTGCTTGTCATTGCAGCCGATATCTACTCCGACCCATCACTGGCAGCTCGAGGGCTTAACACCAACTATTTAATCAACCTACGGCAACTGGGCACGATTCTAAAAAGTGCAAATTCGCACTTCCTTCGTGCCAATCGCGATGCCTTTGCAGATCTTAGCAAAGATTACGCGCTGGACCCGGTTGCAGATATACTGATAAAAGATCACTTCCCAGAGCTTTATATACTCAGCTGCAATGGGTTCAAAACCCGCAATGACTCTCAAATGTTTGGAGTTTACAAGGACTATCGCGTAGTGCCCAGAGTCGCGTCTAGAATAAACCACAGGTGAGAATACAGTGTCCAATCCTCACTCACCACTGAAAATGAATTATCGTAGCTGCTCACCAAATGCGATTTATTACTTCGACGAGGCAACGTTCACATTCAATGTCGTTGCCACTCGAAAAATCGAGGCCAGCTCGGAGATTTCTTTAATGTACTGTGCATTGGAGGTCCCTAGAGTACACCGCCATGACAGTCTACGTTGCTATAACATCGATCCCTGCCGTTGCGTCGCATGCGAAACAAGTGATAAAGAGGGTTCTGACAGGAGAAGGAAGATGATAAAGGACATCCAATCGGATACAGCCCTTGTGGAAAGACTGGCAGATTTGTCACTCGCTGAACTTTTACGGATACAACAGGCTGTGGAAGAAGAAGGGCTACATTATTTGGCAGTCTACCCGTGGTGTTGCAACTGATGGGTAATTGCTGGTCTCAGCTAGACAAAGATGTTCTCGCTCAAAGCGCTATCAGAAAGTCAGATATCTACTGGGATATTCTTAAAAAGATAGAGTAGGTTCAGACTAGAGGCTTCGGGCGAAGTTCGAAATTGGACAGAACTTTACCGGTATCCCTCTTTTATTTCAGGCTAATTTATCTGATGTTTCTGGACGCGTATAAATCATTGTTGACTATCTCGCAAGTTTTTGCCAGAATGATAGCGGTAAGTACTTGGTGTTAATAGTAAATTCAATAGCCTCCAATAAGATCCGTTGAAATAGTGTACTCCATCTAGGATCCCTACGTGAACTTGGCTTTTGCACAGTGTTCTGTGATGCGTGTGCTTGCATCAAGAAGATGGTAAAGTCGAAGTCGGTAGGGGAAGAGGATGGATTCAGAGCGGCCATCCCGCTCATACACCTTGTCCTCATGTATCATACCTCGAAGACCCTAATATTGACATATCCACAGTTTCTCAAGAAATACGAAAAAGCCAACTCAGTGCCTTCCACCGCAGCGGGAAGGAGATTCAGGCTTCTCAGTGACATCCAGCAACATTTACCGGCCACTACCAGACGGTCAGCGGTCGATTAGTAGCCCTCACGCTCAGACGATGTACATGCCTAGACTCTTCGCCGGCGCGGCATCTAGTCAAAGAACACGGAATTTAGAAGATTATTCCATAGTAGCAAGTAGCAGTAACAGTGATCTTAGCGACGAAAAGCACAGCAGTGTGAGTGAGATAGCACGAAAAATGATAGCGGTAGACATAGCAAGTTGGATATAATGGTGGAGTTCTGTCTCCTGCTCGAAACTCGACTTCCTTCCTTGGACAAAGGACCGAGATAAAGTCAGACAACATGTATTGGTATGTTTCCCCAACAATATCCGGCTACAGGTTAAACGAATGCACCAACAGGGCGCACCAAAGGGTGTGCTTGGGCCTGCGGCACGGAGGGAGATGGTAGAGTAGAAGTCGGTGGTGGAGGCTGAAGAGGATGAACCAGTAAAGAATGACTCGGAGGGAGAGCAGAACGACCATTGCTCAAGGTTTGATTATGAAGGTCGGATGTGAATCTGTTGGAGAAGAGGTCACAGGGCCAGTCGCTGCCATCTCCTGTCGCGACTATGCTCCCCAGTGGATCAGAGGCTGTTTGCGACTTGAAAAAACTCGCTCGAGGGCCTCTGGAGATTCTGAGAGATTGATTTCGAAAAATCTCTAACATATTTTGGTAATCTCTCATCTGATTATCTCTCATTATAATCGCTTCCTGATCTTGATGTGATTTGGAAACCATCATATCCAGAGCTAGATTGCACAACATCGCATCCTGAGATAATTCAACAAACGAGGATCGGAAGTCCCATCGGACCACAAGACTGTCCTTGCGATCTACCCCACAGATAAGACTGATGAGCAGCTGAGAATGTTGGTGGATGTATTCTAAACCAGTCGATCGGGTATTATCTTTGATATAAAAAGATTCTTTCAAGCATTGAACTTGTATGGTTCCCTTGCTATGAGAAGGCACAAAAGATGCAGCATAGGCAGGGGAAGGATCGTTCATTGATGAATCGGGTAAGATGCTGCGCTTGGTTTCGACAACAAAGATGCTCCTTGTCTCAAGATTCAGGACGGTGGTAAGGAGGGTGTAATCTGTGTCTTCGTGAAGCAAAGTGTAATATATGGCGACATGCTGATCTGGATGATTGAAGCGTTCCACCGGGCCTACAGACAGTGCAATGCGGTTTAGAAAGCTGCGATCAGTTTCAACCAAAAACGGCTGATTTTCGCGTTGAATATCATCTTCGTAGCTTTGAGTTGTAGTGGGTTCAGGCTGTGCATCGGAAAGTGAAATCTTGACCGTGACTTGGGTGTTTGCGTCAAAATGGGGATTCCAACCCCAAATCAAAACACGTAGCAGGCATAGTGTGGCCTCTAAGCTAAGCCATAAAATGGCATTCAAGGACTTGGTGTTTTGCACCAATGTAAAGCATCCCAGATAGCCTACGGCTGTGGCAATAATGCCCAAGACGAGAAAGAGTTGAGAAATAATAAGATACAATGTATCGCTATCTTTCTTCCACGCGCGCCGTGAGATACGAGGTGATTTTTCAAGGTCGGAGATCGAAGGTTTATCAGAAAGCTGTCTGGTGCTGCGTAGAATAATAATGATCCTGCACTGGATGGCGAATTGAGCGGCAATAACACAGACGGCAGAGCCCATAATGCGCAACCAGGGAAAAATCCAAACTGTGACAGGCGAGAAGCTTCGATCACTGATAATAATGGGAACGTATGGAGTAAATCCAAGGAAAGAAAAGAAGAAGGTTGTGATAAGAAGGAGGGCATTCCATTTGAAGGACTGCTCAAGCTCCAACTCAGCGTCTTCTAATCCATACTGCGCTCTCAACTCCTTGAATCTAGTTTCCACTGCAAATTTCACTGGGCTTCCTACGGGAGTTCTTTCTATCAAGGACGCAGTGGATCCTTGTAAAGTAAATCCAGCATCACGAACCATTCTTGCCGTGAGAGATGACGCGCTCGTGAGAAGGATACCAACAGAGGCTTGCACGATACCAAGGCAACCGAACATTGATAGGGGAGTCGCAGCAGCGTAAAGGTAGCCTCTATCTAAAGCAGCACCTACATGAGATTTGCATTGGTCGGTACCTAGTATGGGAAGGAAGGCAGCAATATCCTGGATTCCAGACGTAAATGTTGTGCCAAATGTGGTTTGCGGCATTTATCGTTGTGTTACTGGATTATCTTCATTAAAAGCTTCATTCACGATCATTCACAGCAGAAACCTACGCTATATCACCTTTTAAACTGGGAACGTTAATCACCTCCACTAGTGACTAGACGTCGAAGATCACTACTTAGAAGGATCGTAGAAGGATTAGAAATCATGAACACTTACCGGTTGCTCACCAGTCTAGAGCCTTCAGGGAACACAGTAGCAGCTGCTGCCAACTCTAACAATATCGTGAGTTGTACGAGGAAGAAAGAAGATAAGGCTGTGCAATGAGAAGAATAAGCGCTAAGAGTGCTTGATATCGTGACTGAAACGAGTGCCGCGAAGAAAAGTCGTTTATGAAACGAGCCTTTTTTCTACTATCCCTAGTACTAACTTACGAGTATTCTAGGTATACCAGGCGATACAGCAGACAATACGGTCCTCTATCATGAGTAGTAATCTCAGACTCGTTATATCGTGACACTGACGATCCATACGGATGTGGGTATATAAGTAGATTCTACAAAGTGCAAACTCGCGCTTTATTTGGCACACCCTTTCAGACACCAATGAATGCACGTTGAAGCTGTTGCCATATCCGCCTCTTCTCGCTCATTGGGTTCTACTTCCACCAACTACTCATCTTTTGTGAATATAGATATTTTCATTTGGAATCCTGGAAGTCAGTAAGGGCAGAGGATCAGAGGAAGGATGAAAGGGTAGTCAGTAAGAGCGACTCCAGCAGAAAAAAACTCAAATATGCGCCTGACACGCTCATACACTTTGTCCTTTAACTTCAGAGACTCGAGCCATCTGAGCTGAACATTGACGTTTCCACAGTTTCTTGAAAGATACGTTCCGACAATGCCAACTCAGTGACCCTCCAGTGCAGCGGGAAGGGGATTCGTGCTTCCTGGTGAGCCTCAGCGACATCCAACGATGTACATGCCTAGACTCTTCACACGCACCAGCGCCGCATATAGTCTAAAAACTTTAGATTACTCCATAGTAGCAAGTAGCAGTAACAGTGATATTAGCGGTGAAAAGCACAGCAGTGTGAGTGAGATAGCAAGAACAATGATAGCGGTAGACATAGCAAGGTGGATTTAATGGTGGAGTTCTGGCTCCTACTCGAAACTCGATTTCCCTGGTTCCGACGAACCCTAGATAGAGTTAGACAACATGCATGGATGTGTTTCCACAGTTTAACAGTTTCAAGAAATGCACCTACACAGAGCGCGACAAAGGATGTGCTTGGGCCGGTGGCACGGAGGGAGATGGCGGAGTTGAAGTCAGTGGCTGTGAAAGAGGAGGAACCAGTAAAGAATGACTCGAAGAGGGTGCAGAACGAGCATCGCTCGAGGTTTGACTATGAGGGGTCGGATCTGAATCTTTCAGAGAAGAGCTGAAAGGCTGTCGTTCAGTCCCGACAGAACACTAACGAACAGATGCACACATTGACAGGACCACGTTATATTCTAGAGGCGAAGCTAGGCTTCAGGCAACAGGAGAATACGCGATGGTAATAGTCGTTATACGGGGTTATCTGGGATGGTGGTCTAATGTACGAATCGAAGTATATACGGACAGTGGCAGTGCGAGAGCACGTGTAAGTATGCGCCATACTTACAAGAGCTCGCACCAGTCGAGCTATCCAGTGGATCAGAAGTTGTTTTGGGTCCTGAGAAAGCCCACTCGGGACCTTTGGTGGTTTTACGCTGTTGAGAATCTCTATCACAGCTTGGGCTTTTTGTGAGATCTCTCGAGAAAAATTCGACATGATCGCATCCTGATATGCTTTGGAAAGCATCTGATAAGGAGATCGTTCAACAGACGAGGATCGGAAGTCCCATCGGACCGCAAGCCTGTCCTTGCGGTCTATTAACCTACAGATAGGCCTGATGAGCTGCGAAGAATGTTTGCGGATGTTTTCTAAACCAGTCGATTGGATGTTATCTTTAGGATAAAATAGTTCTGTCGAACATTGAACTTGTATGATTCCCGTGCTATGAGAAGGCACAAAAGATGCAACATAGGCAGGGGACGGATCGTTCATTGACGAAAAGGATAAGATGCTGTCCTTGGTTTCGACAACAAAGATGCTCCTTGTCTCAAGATTCAGGACGGTGGTAAGGAGGATGTAATTTGTGTCTTCGTGAAGCAAAGTGTAGTATATGACAATATCAGGTTCGGTGAAGCGTTCCACTGGGCCTACATATGGGGCAATACGGTTTAGAAAACTACGATCAGGCTCAACCGAGAATGGCTGTCCACCTTGAATATCATGATAGCTTGGAGCTGTAGTGGGTCCAGGCTGTATATCGGAAAGTGAAAGCCTGACCGTGACTTTGGTGTTCTCGTCACAATGGGGATTCCAACCCCAAATCAAAACACGTAGCAGGCATAAAGTGGCCTCTAAACTAAGCCATAAGATCGCATTTAACGAATTGGTGTTTTGCACCAATGTAAAGCATCCCAGATAGCCTATTACTGTGGCAATAATGCCCAAGATAAGAAAGAGCTGAGAGATAATAAGATACAGAGTGTCTCTGTCTTTCTTCCGCGAACGCAGTGGGATGGAAGGTGCTTTTTCAGGGTCGGATATTGGAGGTTTACCAGAAAGCTGTCTGGTGCTGCGTAGAATGACGATAATCCTACACTGAATGGCGAATTGAGCAGCAGTAACACAGACGGCAGAGCCTATAATGCGCAACCAGGGAAAAATCCAAACTGTGACAGGCGAGAAGCTTCGGTCACTGATAACTATGGGAATGTATGGAGTGAACCCAAGGAAAGAAAGGCAGAAGGTTGTGATAAGAAGGAGGGTATTCCATTCGAAAGATTGCTCAAGCTCCAACTCAGCGTCTTCCAATCCATACTGCTCTCTCAACTCCTTGAATCTAGTTTCCACCGCAAATTTCACTGGGCTTCCTCTAGGAGTTCTTGCTATCAAGGACGCAGTGGAGCCTTCTAAGGTAAAGCCAGCATCACGAACCATTCTTGCCGTGAGAGATGACGCGCTCGTGAGAAGGATACCAACAGAGGCTTGCACGATACCAAGGCAGCCGAACATGGAGAGCGGAGTCGCGGTAGCGTGAGGGTGGCCTCCGTCTGAGGCGGCACCTACGTGGGATTTGCGTTGGTCGGTGCCTAGTGTAGGAAGGGAGGCAGGAATATCTTGGATTCCGGACGTAAATGTTGCCCCAAATGTGGTTTGCGACATTTATCGTTTTGTTGCTGGATTATCTTCATTAAAAGCTTCATTCATGGTCGTTTCCAGCAAAAACCTACAATATATCACTTTTCAAACTCGGAACGTTGATTACTTCTTATAGATTAGCACTAGAAGGAACATATAAGTGTTAGAAACTAATACTAAGCGTCATGAACACTCACCGGGAGCACTAACTCTAACAGTGGATCGCGAGTTGTACGAAGGAGGAAAGAATCATATAACCATCTTTGGGAACACACGTGGTGGATTCAAAACTGTCCAAGACGGACGTCCAAGGCTCCAACTCAAGTTCATAGAAGGTAGGTTTACATAACCGGCGCAGTCCCATTGTGGAAGAGAATAAGCGCTCATATACATAAATTCATGGGTTTCTACTATCCCCGACACCAACTTCTGTGAGCTCACTATACGCGAAAGATACTCGTTATTTCTCTATCCATTTCCTTTCCCTTTCGTCTAATAGCCTCGCCTCTGCCTCACATTCTACCGTATTTGGCGACCCACTCACAACTTGCTTCTAACCAATCATGGTCTCGTTCGACGAAAGAGTTCACACCAGCCCAGGACCTTCAAAATCGTTCAAAAATCTTCAACAAGACATGTCCATGACATCTATTGAACTCCAAGCTGAATCCTTATCACAGCAGCCAGCAGCCTCTCAAACACTGTACATGCCTATAGACTCGCCACCAACTCCAGCGCCTTCCCCTGTACCCAATATCATGACCCTCGTCCACGGCGACCAGTCATCAGTTATCTCTACCCCAATTCCGCCATTCATCCTCCCTCAGAACCCAGTATTGCGAAGACAATATCTGCACGCTCTGCTTTATACCTGCACCCCAACCGAGCTGCTTTTTATATCGACAACAATTGCACCACTTCTCAAACGGGATTTTCTCCGCGATCTTCCAACAGAACTCGCCTTACAGGTCCTCGGTTATGTCGACGAGCCAAAAACCCTTGCGCGCGCATCACAAGTTAGCAGATGGTGGCGGAAGCTTGCTGGCGACCAAGCGCTGTGGAGGCGCATGTGTGTACAGTATGGATTCAAAGATCCGAGTGCGGTATTCCGAGGTTTCAGCGGGAAAGGCAAGGCGAAAAATCAATTTGTGGAGGACGAAGAATGTATGGATGAGGAGATAGCTCTAACGCCACTACATACTCGGTCGACTTTGCACCCTGCAGTCAATCTTCCTCCTGATACCTCTTTCCGAGAACATTTCAAGTATTCCTATTCAATCAGTGCGTTTTCATCTGTCTATTTTCGCGTGGTCTTTAACGCGTTGTTATAGTGAAGAATTGGCACACTGGCGGCCATCTCCTCCGTGCTCACAAAGTAGCCGCTTCGAGTATAACAACCCAAGACAGCGGCGTGGTTACTTCTCTTGCCCTGGATGAAGACTGGGTCGTGGTTGGTTTGGCAAACTGCCGCATCCATGTGTTTAGTGCGCGTACCGGGGTTCTCGCCCGGACACTTGTCGGACATGATTCGGGCGTATGGGCCGTGTGCCTTGTTCATAAAGGTGGCTATATGGGTGGACCTGACCGTGTTGAGCCGGATCGGAACGGAAAGAGGCGAAGGAGAAGGAAAGATCCTGTGGGTGTAGACGAGGAAGATCCTATCCCTGAAACATCGCGGAGTCGTCCCGACCCTCGTTCTCGATATAGTGAAGGAGATCTAGAAACGCTCAGTTCCACTTTTCAAGAATGGTCATGTTCCCCGTACACAACTTCCGTTACCACCAGCGGGGGTACAGACGTAGACCCGCCGCTGCATCAATTCCTGCCGGCTTCTTTGCGGATTGCGTTGGGCTTGAGCGCGGACGCCGATGATGATATGGACACTGATTTGGAACAATTCAAGGGCGACGAGGAAACAAGTCATTGGGATAGTCGTTCTGGTGTGCTTGATGAGGATGCGGAGCCAAGTGAGATGGACACGGTCAAGATGGGGCGATCTCCAGGTAAACCCAGCAATGTATCTGGATCCTCAGAAGGATGGGGTCAGCCTGGCGCTCTAGTGGTCAGTGGTGGATGTGACAAAGTTGTTCGCGTTTGGGACATCCGATCTGGGTACATCCTTTTCATCTTTTGTCTTTCTTACCTATCTTGACATCCGACCCACAGCTACTGCATCTACATTCTTCGCGGCCATACTTCCACCATTCGCTGCATCAAAGTCCTGCATAACAGACCAATAGCTGTGTCTGGTTCACGGGATCACACTCTTCGTGTTTGGGATGTCCAACGGGGTCGTTTACTACGTACACTGGCTGGACACTCGGCTAGTGTAAGGTGCCTTGACGTATGTGGTAATCGGGTTGTTAGTGGAAGTTATGATTATACGTGTCGAGTGAGTGCTACTCGAATTCACCTTCCAAGATTTACTCATTCTTGTGTTAGCTTTGGGACGTGGACACCGGCGAATGTATATATGTTCTACAAGGACATCTACAACAAATCTATTCGGTCGCCTTCGACGGTACTTGGATAGCTTCAGGGGGACTGGATACCACTGTCCGCCTGTGGGATGCTGAGACTGGGTAAGTGACTAGCGGCCTTAGCTACTTCAGATCTTATCTTTCAAAATAGTGAATGCAAAGCCAGCCTCCAGGGGCACACTGCTCTGGTGTGCCAGCTTCAACTCTCTCATACTATACTCGCTACAGGGGGATCCGACGGCCGCGTTATCATGTTTTCTCTCCCGCCTTCTCCTCGCCACCATAGCCGATCTTCTTCCAACCGATCTACCCAAGCCTCTAACGCCTCTGGCAGTCAAGTCCTCCACCGCATCGCTGCTCATGATTCGTCTGTTACCGCGTTACAATTTGACCAGCGTTTCCTCGTCACGGGTGGGAATGACGGTCGAGTGAGGCTGTATGAGACGCAGACGGGGAATTATGTGAGGGAACTGAGCGAACCGAGTGACTGTGTATGGAAAGTGGCGTATGGGCCTGGGGCGGAGGTCTGTGCGATTGTGTGTAGGAGGCAAGGAAAAACGATTATGGAGATTTGGAGCTTGAAGCCGATGGAGGAGAAGGAAGCGGAGGGCGAGGGAGATCGGATGAGGACGGAGGAGGAGGAGCGGATGAGGATGGAGCCTGTGCTTGATTGTTAAACTGGGTCTTAGGCTTCTTGGGGGTGAATATAGACTACACTGCTTCATCTACTGTATATTCGGATAGTTTTGTGAACATATCTTCTTGTAAAGTCCCTCCGCGGGTTTTGAGAGCAGTTGTAAATGCGAGCAAAAAGTCTCATAAATACCCTACTATGACCACTGCAGGCCTGGAACGTGCAAGTTTTTGGTACGCTCAGCAATCGAAGCCAAATGGTCTACCATTGCGATAACTTGACCAGCTGGATTGATATCTGAAGTAGTAAGTTGCGCCTATGGGTAGATAACCGGGAAGCCAATTGCCGGCTGCTATAAGAATATAATCTAATATAATAAAATCTTTCTTCATTCCTTCCTTCCTGTTTGTACAAGTGAAAGAACCTGACAATGGCCATGACTGTGAGTCTGTGATCGCTGTTAGTTTCTATGAAACCCTTGTCTCCCGAAGGCAGACCCTAACCCCCCTTGACACTACTAAGGAGTCGAGATATAACAGAACCCTCATCTGATTGGTAGCGATAATGATCATGGTGTTGCGGTGCATCCCTAGAATAACTCCTTGATACCTTGGCGATTGATACTTTTCCCTCTATAATCTATTCTCTTCTCCCGTTCTTTCCCTGTTTTCTTGTTCTTCTTCGACCAAGCTGCGCCTTTGCCTTTTTATCTTTTCGACGTCCCTTTCAATACAAAGACTTCGGGAATCAGGGCTATAACCCCTTCCTGGTGCCTCTTTCCAAGAGCATATCAAGTATTCCTTATGCTCAACTAGTGCGTTCTTTGTTTTTTCTATTTTTCGCGCTGTCTCTAACGCGTTGTTATAGTGGAGAATTGGCACACTGGTGGTCAACCCCTCCGTGCTCACAAAGTAGCCGCTTCGAGTATACCAACCCAGGACAGCGGCGTGATTACTTCTCTCGCTCTAGATGAAGACTGGGTCGTGGCTGGTTCGGCAAACTGCCGTATCCATGTGTTTAGTACACGTACCGGTGTCCTCGCCCGAACACTCGTTGGACATGATTCAGGCTTATGGGCCGTGTTCCTTGTTCATAAAGGTGGCTATATGGGTGGGCCTGACGACGGTGTTGTACAGGATCGGAGCGGAAAGAGACGAAGGAGAAGGAAAAATCCTGTGGGTGTAGACGAGGAAGAACCTACCCTACATCTCGGAGTCGTCCCGACCCTCGTTATCGATATAGCGAAGGAGATCTAGAAACGCTCAGTTCTACTTTTCAAGATTGGTCATGTAATCCGTACGCGACTTCCGGTGCCACCACAGACGTAGACACCCCGCTGGATCAATTCCTGCCGGCTTCTTTGCGGATTGCGTTGGGCTTGAGTGCCGACACCGATGATGATATGGACACTGACTCGGAACAATTCAGTGGCGACCAGGAAACAAGTCATTGGGATAGTCGTTATGGTGTGCTTGATGAGGATGAGGATGCGGAGCTAGGCGAGATGGACACGGTCAAGATGGGGCGAGCACCAGGTAAACCCAGCAATGTATCTGGATCCTCAGAAGGATGGGGTCAGCCTGGCGCTCTGGTGGTCAGTGGTGGATGTGACAAAGTTGTTCGCGTTTGGGACATCCGATCTGGGTACATCCTTTTCATCTTTTGTCTTTCTTACCTACCTTGATATCTGACCCACAGCTACTGCATCTACATTCTTCGCGGCCATACTTCCACTATTCGCTGTATCAAAGTCCTGCATAACAGACCAATAGCTGTGTCTGGTTCACGGGATCACACTGTTCGTGTTTGGGATGTCCAACGGGGTCGTTTACTGCGTACACTGGCTGGACACTCGGCTAGTGTAAGGTGCCTTGACGTATGTGGTAATCGGGTTGTTAGTGGAAGTTATGATCATACGTGTCGAGTGAGCGTTAACCGAATTTACCTTCCAAGATTTACTCATTTTCGTGTAAGCTTTGGGACGTGGACACCGGCGAATGTATATATGTTCTACAAGGACATCTACATCAAATCTACTCAGTCGTGTTCGATGGTACTTGGATAGCTTCAGGGGGACTGGATACCACTGTCCGCCTGTGGGATGCTGAGACTGGGTAAGCGACTAGCGGTTTTAGCTACTACAGGTCTTATCTTTCAAAATAGTGAATGCAAAGCAAGCCTCCAAGGCCACACTGCTCTGGTATGCCAGCTTCAACTCTCCCGTACTATACTCGCTACAGGTGGATCCGACGGTCGCGTTATCATGTTTTCTCTCCCGCCTTCTCCTCGCCACCATAGCCGACCTTCTTCCAACCGATCTACCCAAGCCTCTAACGCCTCTAACAGTCAAATCCTCTACTGCATCACCGCTCATGATTCATGTGTCACTGCGTTACAATTCGACCAGCGTTTCCTCGTCACGGGTGGGAATGACGGTCGAGTGAGGCTGTATGAGACGCAGACGGGGAATTATGCGAGGGAACTGAGCGAACCTAGTGACTGTGTATGGAAAGTGGCGTATGGGCCTGGTGCGGGGGTCTGTGCGATTATGTGTAGGAGGCAAGGAAAGACGATTATGGAGATTTGGAGCTTGGAGCCGATGGAGAAGGAAGCGGAGAGGGAGGAAGACAGGATGAGTATGAGTATAGAGCCTCATGCTGTGCCTGATTGCTAAACTGGGTCTCTTGGGTGTGGATATAGACTACGCTGCTTCATCTACTATACTATAGACTCGAATAGTAGTTTTGTGAACTGTATGCTGTAACAATAACGCTGGGCCATATTCATGATTTAAATACTGTCTCCCTGACTGAAATTCCGCAAGCGGCCTCATCTCCGTTGGGTGTATTCCCATTACTCTCTGAGTGTAGCAGTCTATTAGCTGTGCCACGATCATTACTTCTCTACACTACTTGGCTGGGCTAGTCACTCAATCCACCTGGAGAATGGATTTTTTGAAGCTCATATGATAAGAAATTACGTAAAGGTCGGCGCTCGTAAGGTACGCTTGGACATCACCGATTCGGAAGTTCTTCCAAGTCACGTCGCATATCTTTCTTTCCACGATCTCGAGTGTAACGATTCTGTCGTTGTTGTGAATAATAAACCCAGCCGAAGCTGACAGGCTGTTTTCAATGGGGAAAACTGTCGAGACCTCTTCCCCTTGCCTCTTCCGGAGGGGTCTATAGCCTTACTATGCAAACGTCGGCCATCGGTTGTGTTGGCGTAGATGTCGAACCGAATTTTGATGGTCATATGATCATGAGCCAATAGAAGTCCTCGAAGGGACCCTTGTCGCAAGGAGATGTCGTCCGAGTCAGAAATTGGATTTGATTCAAGCACAGGAAATACATACAGGATAAGGATAAGAAGAGTAACGATCTTGGTAAGGATATAAAGGATAGAAGCATGGGATAGGAAGTATAGGATCGAAGACAGGTTTCTGTCGAGTTTTGTGATTCGAGTTAGAACGAAAAATCAAAGGGTCCAATATGTGACCTCTTTAGTAAGCTTCAAAACCGCCTCTACATTCTCATGTCGTGGCTGAAGCTTAATCCGGAACGGCAATGGTGTTCGCCCCGACGTGCCCTCGTATTCCTGAAGGCAGATAGGCTCGTCTGGGAGCGCGTTGAAGTTGAATGACCACAATAGCTGGGAAACTGCAAGCCAAAGCTCTCGCTCTGCAACATGGATCCCTGGACAAATTCGGCGCCTACAGGAGATAAAAAGTTACAGGATAATATTTTTACAGCGGGGGTGGGCTTACCCCGCTCCAAAAGCCCAATGATCGCGATCCAAAGCGTTTGGCAGCTTTGCAGATTCAGCGCATGACAGATTATCACCCAAATACCTATCAGGATTGAAAACCCAACTTCAAGGATAAAGCAGGGTATCAGTGGAAATTGTCACGTTGAAAATACATGAAAATGCGCACGGGTCTTTATAGCGTTCCGAATTATGATGAATAGTATAGTTATCGAGGATGACAACTGTGTCCTTAGGGATAAACTGCCCCTCGTAAGTGAAATCCTCACTTGTGGCATGGGGGGTGACTACCCAAAAGGGGGCATGTACGCGCTGCACCTGATTCAATTGGAGTTATCAACAAGAGCTGAGAATGAAAGAAAGGTATCACAGACCTCCTTGATAATCGCTCGAATGTAGGGCAGCTCAGCCTCATCTTCTGGTGTAGGCAGCCTGTCGCGTCCAACAACCCTATCGAGCTCTGCATGAGCCCGCATGGCTATATCGGGATGGGATGGTATCAATGCAAGGAACCACTGGATAACGCCTGATGTCTGATATGAAGGGGCAATTATTTCCAGATCTCAATATTATAAGCACTGACTTACCGAATGAACACCCCCAAGAGTGAAAACGGCCGAAAGCATACACAAATCTTCCCAGTCAAGCTTTTCCTTTTCCTGATCATAAATGAGTGTTTTCACAAGGCAGTCCGGGACGTAGTCTCCCATATCCAATCTTTTTTTCATACGCAATATCATGCTCCCATATACTTCGAGTATCTCTTGGTGGAGGTTTCTTCCTCTTGTACGCATCGTCGATGGGATCCACTGCAACGGTTCCAAAAAGTCGATAGGATTTGCCAATGAGCCTGTATGCATACGTCAATAAGTATTATTGTATCAGAAGAGTAAGTATCGGTGGAAGTACCTGTTAGAGCCATAAATTCCATCGCAAGATCAAGAGCTCGAGTGATCAAGGGATCAGCGATGGTGTCCGTTCTTATGCCGAATGAAATGAACAACATATTGCTATCGTATCGAAATAAGTTATCAAGATCAAGAAGAATGGGATATTTGACTCTTACTTGAGCGCATAGCGACCTGGGTAATTAGAAGGATTGAGAGGTGTTTTCCCATAATGACCATCCTCCATCAAGGTTCGGACCATGATGTGTGATTCGTACCCGAGATTTTGGGCATACCCTTCTATCGCCTTGGGTGTGAGTAACTGCATCGCCAGTTTTCGATGATGTCTCCTAAAAATCACAGTCCGAGTCAGTGGCAGTCTATCACAGATCAATGTAGTAAGAAAATTTACCAAGTCTCGTTATACGGGGTAGCTGTGATAGCTCTTCCAGCAAGAATCGTCTGGCTCTTCATGAAGTAAGGTTTGCGAGAGGAAAACACAGCTCCGTTGGTAACCAGCAAGTCCCGCGCCACTTGCGCATCGGACACGATAACCACAAGTTGTGTGCCCATCCAAAAGGAATATAAGCTACCGTACTGTTGTGCCCAAGCGCGTAGAGCAATTTCGGGGTATTTACGAAGGAAGAGATAGCGTGTGATCGGGCCAGGAGGGAGTGGGTTGCCTTGGGCATCCTTGATGACTTTACGCCATAGGATGGGGCTTAGAATCCAGAGTCCAAAAACAACCGCTGCGCCGGCGAGAATTGGCTACGGACGATGTGGTCAGTATGTAATACGCAGGATCGTACAGGAAAAAAAAGAATACTTACGTAGATGTAAGTAAACTGGAAGAACATTGTTATGAGACGGCGTAAACTGGATACAGCAGGGGATGTTTTGGATCCGCCGGCTCGTAGTAACTTCAGGTACACTTAAATATGGCAGATCCACCCCCCATGGCCCGTACAATCGGTTCCTAAAAGTTGAAGCGCGTACTACCTAGATCCAGATGGATCCGAGGCTCGGTGAAGGGTTCGAAGCTACAGTATGCAAAGCCTTTCCCGCACATATGTCTGAGAGTTCCCCTCAACGTATCATCATAAATATGTGTGGTGCGGATATGAAGCGTTTGCATACCACCAAGTAAATCATTTTAACGCGTTGGAATGAAACAGAGAGTGAGATTTTATCGCGATACTATATCAGTAACAGGCTGTAACATGTGTGACATAACGCGAAAACTTAGCGACTTTGCGCGAAGACGCAAGTCCGTAAATGCCGGATACTTTGCAACCCTACTCATTTGCAACTCATTTGCACCATTAGTGTCGGTTTTAGTCGTAAGTGGGGAGCAATGACAAGCGTATCGCGCATGTGTGCAGTACCCTGCAGTACACCACTGGACGGAAATGTATATAATAATTGCGACGTTTTGATGTTTTAAAACTCTTTTCTGATCCGCCAAAATATTTCTGAGATTGAGGAGCGCCCAAGCTCCTCCAAGCTCTGAAACTTTGTTGAAAGTCAGGGCTCTTGAGAAAATCTCCAGAGTCCATGCCCAATAGACCACTTATGTGTCAATGTCATTCCATACCAGTAAAGATTTAACTTTGAGATTTTCAGACTACGGAACCCTAAGAACCCCACTCGATATCAGCATTTTTGATATCTTGATTTTTTGCGCTAATTCCATGTTTTACATGATTTACAAAATAAAAACAGTCAAGCCTTAAGCCCCCGCAAAGGGGTCCCGTTTACTCTACGGCAGTACGTTTACTTACAGGAACTCACAGTATCTTGGGCTACTACTACAGTCTGCCTTCCTCTCTCTTCCTCTGCGGGTTGAGCTCGGTGTAGCGTGGCCGTGTGGGGCTAGTGGGACCCCGCCCTATGGCAGAGACGAGTACACATCTATCTATCTATCTATCTATCTCGAAGCGGCGATCTGATATTGCGCTTTGTTCTGATTTTTTGAGTTAGCTTAGTATCGGACGAGATCATTTGTGTTATTGCCGCTCGGGCCGAGTTGTAGAGTTGATACTGTTCCACTAAAACCGGCGCTAATGTCGACTCGCGGGCTTGCCGTTTGGTCGGATCACCGGTTGTGATCGCATCAGAGATGCGGCTCAATCTTGCTGTGTTCCTCCCTCGTACTGAAGTTATCAGTATATGTGGTTTACTATCGACTAAAACGCATATAACTATGAAGAGTGTCTGTACAGCTCTCATAGTGGGAGTACTGTATATGTAGTATACATTGATGTGTGGATTACTTTTCGGGCCGAAAATGATCTCGGGCCAGAAATTTCTGCTCATTGCCTGGCTTGTAAATGGAAGCATCATGCATGTTTTTGAAGTAAAAATTGGCTTTTTTCGCCTGTCATTTGCGGGAATGCTTCGCATAAGCTTATGAAGATTTGAAGCCTGAAGCCAACTTTGGAGGAGAAGGAAACGGAGAGCGAGGGAGAAAGGAGGATGGAGGAGGAGGAGCGGATGGATATGGAGGCTGCGCTTGATTGTGGGTCTTGGGTATGGATATAGACTACACTGCTTCATCTACTGTAGACTTGAATAGTTTTGTGATGTTCCGCGGTTTTGAGAGCAAAACAGCAATTTGATTGCAAGCAAAAACACTGACTCAAACGTAATGACCACCGCAGGACTCGAACCTGCAACCTTTTGGTACGCTCAGCAATCGAAGCCAAACGCGCTACCATTGCGCCAGGTAGCCATAAGTTAGATTCCTGGATTGATATCGAAGTATTTTTGTAGGCATCCGGGAAGCCAGTTGCCGGTTGCTAAGACTCGAATATCATGTTTGTACAAGTGAAAGAACCTGAGAATGGGCCATGCGCATCATTTCTGAAGATCTGCTCGACTGTGTCGGAGTCTGTGATCGCTGTCAGTTTCTATAAATCCTTCATCTGATTGGTAACGATAATAATCATGGTCTTGCAGTGCATCCCTGGAATAGCTACTTAAGACTTGGCGATTGATACTTTTACCTCTATTCTTCTCTCCCGCGTTTCTTTTTCTTTCTCCCTGCTCTCTTGTTCTTCTTCGACTAAGGCTGCGCCTTTGTCTTTTATCTTTTCGGCACTCCCTTCAATACAAAGACTTCTAGAATAATTCAAATTCATTACTCGCTATGGTCCGCTCAATTCTGTTCACCGTTCTCCCTGCCCT
Organism: Rhodocollybia butyracea; assembly: GCA_015501585.1. NCBI lineage: Eukaryota > Fungi > Basidiomycota > Agaricomycetes > Agaricales > Omphalotaceae > Rhodocollybia > Rhodocollybia butyracea. The sequence continues at coordinate 60,330 of JADNRY010000061.1, forward strand.
CCTCGCCTCCAAGCTCTCTGTGGCTGCACCGATTGTCGGTTCCCGTAGTGATGACAATTCTGCAGCGACCACCGCTGTCTCTAATGCCACTGTCACGTCCGACTTTTTGCAACCTGCTTTGTTTTCTCGCGTGGCCTATTGCTCCAGCAGTGCAGTTCAAAGCTTCCAGTGCGGAGCACCTTGCCAGGCTCTTGGGAATGTTTCTGTTCTCCAAGTTGGAGGAAGTGCGTACCCGTCTCATTAGTAGTAAATGTTCATCAACTGACGTACACGGACTTTGTAGATGACGGGACCGTCCCGATGTGTAAGTGCCTGTTAGACCAGTGCTATGATTATCATTCAGGGCCCGAACACAGACTTCATTGCCCATGATCCATCCACGAACTCGATCGTTGTCGCTCACCAGGGGACAGATCCCAATAACCTGTGCGTGATTATCGTTTGAGGGGAAGACAACTAACGCCTTGTTTCCTTAGATTGTCTATCTTAAACGATGCTGAATTCGGTCTAGTGGATCTCAACACTACAAGGTTCACGGCGGCTAGCGGTAGTAGGTTTTTCATTGATGTCGCTCGAACAATATTCGTAACCTGGAGTTGCTGTAGAAAGTATTCAAGTGCACCAGGGTTTCCAAGATACTTTCGAGCGTACTGCTGATGGAGTTTTGGCTGGTGTCCAGAGTGGACTTGCCTCCACTGGCGCGACTAATGTATTGGTTACTGGACACTCCCTAGGTAGGTGTACTCGAACGGTCGATGATCAATCGACTCAACCCGAACTACGCAGGTGCCGCTGTTGCAACCTTGGACGCAATGCTCCTTACAGAAAATCTCGATCCTTCCATCTCAATGACCACCTCCGTTTTCGGGCTTCCCCGAGTCGGGAATCAAGCCTGGGCTGATTTCGTGGATTCCAGTGTATGTGTGATTCTTTCTTGGCGTTTGAACTTGACCGAATGGGGTACTCTTATAGCTCGGTACCACCCTCTCGCACATCACGAACCAGAACGATCCAGTTCCCACTGTTCCACCAGAATTTTTGGGATTCGTTCAGCCATCTCAAGAGTTCCACATCACCGGCGTTGACTCGACTGGTCAGGCAACCGGAATCGTTGCATGCCCAGGACAGGACAACGAAAACTGTTCTACTGGGAATAGTATATTGGACGTTAGTATTGCGAATCATCTTGGTATGTCTCATACGCTACTTGAACCAGATAATCTAAACTTATTTGGCATGTTTTGCAGGCCCATACTTTGACGATATCTCTTTCGGTGGAGCTGCTTGTCCTGCGTAAGTTGTCACAGCGCAGTCTCGAAAATCACGTATGGGTTGCCATGTCATGTCAAAATTATGTGGACTGTACATGTTGGGAGATGGACTTTTCGATACGTTCTTTAAATAAATACAAGGGTCATTTGTGTGTAGTCAATACCTACATTAGATGGAATAATGTAATTCATGAAGTCAAAGCCAAAACGGTACCAACTTCCTTTTTGGGATGGTTTGGCGCTTGATTCCTTCTTCCTTACCTGCATGTCGTTAGAATGGCATTTCACACTGGAACAGTAGTGGGATCTTAGGAACCCGTTCGGAAGTCTACTACTAGCAAAATTCTACTAGGTGCCACACTTGAAAATTACTACTACTTCTGCTGATCGATAATGATTACCAAAACAGTCGAAACAAAGGAGTCCGATGCTCCGGCCGCTTTCGACAAGCGGGGAACTCCTTTCCACTAACCACCATCATGAGCGAGAATCAAGGTGAGCTTGGATCTTCAATCGCGAGCTCACTGTCTCATTTTTCTCTATAACCAGAACTAAATCCAGCAGTCGATTTCATCGCTGGCACTCTGGCGGTATGTCTCTCTTCAAACTCAAAGCCTGGCTTGCGGTGTTCTCAGTATCTGTAGGGTGCCGCCAGTCTCGTAGTGGGATTTCCGTTCGACACGGGTAAATTGTTGCACTGTAAACATGTATCAGGCCAACGCTGAAGAACCTCTTGTTGTAGTTAAAGTCCGTTTCCAGAATCCACAGTTTGCACAGAGATACTCCTCAACTATAAATGCATTTACAACGATTATCCGAGAAGAAAAGTTTGCAGGCTTATTCAAAGGGATTACTAGCCCACTGGTGCGTAATCCTTGTGCGTTCCATCGTCCAATTCTGACGATATGGCTTCTAGGCTGCTGTTGCCCTCATGAACGGCCTCGTATTCTCTTCGTATCGCTTCCTTCTCAAAGTTCAACTGGACGATGGCAACAATATACCCACTATGTTGCAAATTGCATTAGCAGGGGCAGGCTGTGGTGCCATAACTTCGTGAGTTAGCTTGGTACGGTCCCCGATTTTCACGGTTTCAAAGATATAGTATCGTCACCACTCCAACGGAGCTTATAAAGATCCGACAGCAATCTCTCGTCACACCAACAACTGCAAAGCAAGTAGCTTTGGACATCTTCAGACAATCCGGCGTTCGCGGCTTGTACCGTGGAGCAACATCAAGTTAGGAACCTGGGTATTCTCTTCATGGCTTGATTCTCATAACTATATCTCTAGCGATTCTTAGAGATTCTGGATACGGGATATATTTTGCGGCTGTAGGCATTCCTTCCACTACTCTTCTCCATTTGGCTGATGCAGATATCTTGTAGTATGAAGCAACAAGCAGGTACTTGAACTCACACGCATCATTTGCGGCTCGTTCGGAGACGTCGCCCGTTGAGCATGGGTTTTTGACATGGCAAACACTGCTCGCAGGTGCGGTAGCAGGTATCGGTAAGCGAAACATGAGCCTCTATGGATCAAGCGAAGGTTCTGATTACTATTGTGCTACAGCGGGTTGGTTATTCACCTTTCCTTTTGATGTTGTGAAAACACGAATGCAGGGAACGGATGGCTCACCGCTGGTCCAGTTACCAAGCCGTCCTCTCACTTCAACTTCTGCGGTCACCCCGATTTTGTCTCAGATGTACTCGACCAATGCGAGGCCCGTTAATCCTTATCGTACGACATGGTCGACCATTGTAAATTCTTATCATAGTGAAGGATACAGGGTATTTTTTCGAGGTCTCTCTCCGACTCTCATCCGGTACGTGAAATATGGCTGCATATATTCATGTATCATATTGCTAATGGTCGAATAGCGCAATACCTGTCAATATGGCTACCTTTGCAACATTCGAGGCTGTTGTTCACGCTATGTCGTAGACATCGTCGCACATTTATCAATTTAGATGTAGAACCATTCCTTGCATATTAAATACAAATGTAAGTATACCATAGACGGACCTCCTGTAGCTTGTATCATAATAAACTGATAATGTATTCTGACTATTCATGCTGATACAGCAACCTAATTTGAACGGCCAAAGCGATATCTATCGACCATATGAATGGGGAAAGGGCCGTAAACAGATCAGAGAGCGTTCTTGAGTTGTCAGAAACTTTGTTCCGCCTACGCCTTTGAGGTTTATGGTGTTACTGACCAGCAATCTTTGAAGAAAACCAGAGCAGAATTTCTGAAAGCTTGTATGCTTTTGTGCCGAGCGTGACGCGTCGGCCGGCTTTAGCGCCCCTCCCGTGACACAGAAAAACGGCATGACGACGCGAAAACTCCGTCCGGCGTCTTCACGCGCGCGGCGCTCTTTCATTGTTCCTTGGTTAACGATTTTTCAAAAATGGATTCAGACCTCATAAACCTGGTCAACAAACTGCAAGATACCTTCCACAACCTCGGTGAGGCGCTTGCATATTCAAAAAATTCTTTCCACTGATAAATAACGCAGGAGGCGAGCTTGACATGCCTCAGCTGGTTGTGGTATGTGTTGAGATGTTTCTCGGTCTGCATATAGCTGACTTTTAAACATAGGTTGGAAGTCAGTCGGCTGGAAAGTCTAGTGTTCTCGAGACGTTCGTCGATACTTAAACTCCGCTGGTTGCACTGAGCTTATTGTTTCTACAGAATTGTCGGTCGAGATTTTCTTCCTCGTGGATCTGGAATCGTCACTCGAAGACCACTCGTCCTGCAACTCATACACTCTCCTGTTCCCGAAGACAATCCCCCGCCTTACACCGAGTGGGGCCAATTTCTCCACATGGACAAAAGATTCACGGATTTTGATGAAATTCGGAAGGAAATTGAACAAGAAACTTTTAGAGTGGCAGGGCAGAACAAGGGAATTAGCAAACTGCCGATTTCTTTGAGGATATACAGTCCGAATGTGCTGGATTTGACGTTGGTGGATCTACCAGGTTTAACTAAAGTATGTGATTTTGGGTTTATGGGTTGTAATTTTTCTTTATCGTTCTCCAGATTCCCGTGGGTGATCAACCAAGCGACATTGAACGCCAAATACGGAATCTAGTCTCCGATTACATCTCAAATCCAAACAGGTACATCTACCTCCCTTTATATCTCTCTCTCCCAATCCTGATATCCATTGTCGGATAGTGTGGTTCTCGCTGTGTCTCCCGCCAATGTCGATCTCGCCAACTCGGAATCCCTCAAACTTGCACGAAGTGTCGATCCTCAAGGACGACGCACAATCGGTGTCCTCACCAAACTTGACCTCATGGATGCTGGTACTAATGCGCTCGATATCTTGACCGGTCGCGTTTATCCTCTGAAACTCGGCTTCATCGGTGTGGTCAACCGTAGTCAGCACGACATCAATTCCAACAAGAGCATGCCAGACGCGTTGGATTCGGAAACCGAGTTTTTCAAAAATCACCCCGCTTACCGGAATATCGCGCATAAGAATGGGACAAAGTACCTAGCGCAGACGTTGAATAAGGTAGGAACTATCATATTCTCATGTACGTGAGTTAGCTGAAATTGTTTTTGTAGGTTCTCTTGAATCATATTCGAGACAAGCTACCTGACATGAAAGCAAGACTCAACACCTTGATGGGTCAAGCCCAGCAAGAGCTCAATTCTTTTGGCGATGCGGCTGTATTCGGCGACAAGAACCAGGTTGGTCATTATCAGCTAATATAATTTCTTTCACTAAATGTTGTTCCAGCAAGGAGCTCTTATCCTCCGACTCATGACACAATTTGCGCGAGATTTCGTTTCATCGATAGAGGGCACAAACGTGGAGATATCCACTAAAGAACTCTCTGGTGGTGCCAGGATATACTACATCTTTAACGATGTCTTCGGAAACGCTCTTCTGACATTGAACGCTACACAAAATCTTGATAACCAAGATATACGAACAGCGATTCGCAACTCTACAGGACCACGACCAAGCTTGTTCGTTCCCGAGGTCGCGTTCGACCTCCTTGTGAAACCACAAATTAAACTTCTTCAGGCACCTAGTTTGCGTTGCGTAGAACTAGTATACGAGGAGTTGGTGAAGATATGCCACAATTGCACCAGTATTGTGAGTTATTTATGAATTCGGCATTTGCTTATTTTTCCAACAAGTTTCTAGGAGCTTCAGCGATTCCCTCGATTGCACGCTCAGATCATCGAAGTAGTCTCAGACCTTCTTCGAGAACGTTTAGGTCCAACGTCGGATTATACCCAGAGCCTTATCGAGATTCAAGCAGCTTATATCAATACCAACCACCCTTCGTTCATCTCTGGATCTGCGTTGGCTGCCGCCCAAGCCAACTCACCTCCTAAAAGTTTACCTCCACCCCGCGTAAGTTACCCTTCTGAAAGTTATACTCAACTTACTGTCATCCCAGCCCGCCTCGGCTGAGCCTATGAATGGCTATGCCAACAATCCTGAGGATGATGAAGACGATGTCTCCGACGATAACGCCAGCTCAACCAGTGCCATCCCAGCGCGAAGTGATAACCGGTCAGTATCGTCAACTGTCCACGACCGCTCTCGCGCACCCTCTACAACGACGACAGCAGCTGCCATCAAGTATTCGAAGCGTTCCTCGTCGCAGCATCACTCTCAACCGCAGCGGCCCCATTCTTCTATAGGTGCACCTGCATCTGGATCGTCTCCTCCCACCGCTCGTGAAACCTTCTTAAACCTATTTTTTGGTCAAAATGGCACCGCACCTGTATCTAATTCTACGCATGCGGATCGAGGACATCATTCTTCTACAGCGCATGCAGGAATTGTTCCGATAGGAAAAGATGTGTCAGGCGCAGATCCTGCTCTTACCTCTGGAATTATGTCTGGAAGTAGAATGGATGGAAACAGCGCAGCGTATGACATGAAAAGTCTTGGAAGACATATAGAAGCTGTGAGTTCCATCCGTGTACCTCCTAGCACTTAGTACAGAACACTTTCATCAGATACCCGGTGACGGATCTCGGCTCACCATGAGAGAGGAGATGGAAGTGAACCTAATCCGTTCCTTGATCACATCTTATTTTGGTATCGTCCGCCAGACGATCTTGGACCTGGTACCCAAGGCCATCATGCACTTCCTCGTGAACTTCACATCGCAGCAAGTACAGAACCGACTGGTTTCATCACTGTATAAACCCGAGCTATTTGCCGAGATGCTCAACGAGGATGAAACTTTGGTGGCGGAGCGCACGAGGGTCAAGGCGTTGCTAGATGCTTACAAGGATGCATTCAAGATATTATCGGATGTTAATGTGAAGTCAACTTAGAGCAACTTAGAAACTCTACATAATATTTACATTTTTACTCTCGCTTTGTTATACTTCCCATGAAGTTCATTGTTCATCCTCTCTATTCGACCTTCTATAGACACGACATAATACATGGAACGCACAAGCCAGACATATTGAAAGGGTCAGGTTAAATAGCAATTATATCAGACAAGCAACGACAGCCAAGAGTCAAACGCACAGAACAGGCAGGAGACGTGGCTACACCTCCTCTTCAGTCAAATCGTGATAGACGGAAGACGTAGTAATTTGTGCTGTAACAAACGTAAGTGCACATATAACTGGAGATGCAAAGGGATGAGTGAGCGAGTCTGGCGCGGACACAGACTCAAGTCCAGTCAACACAATCATTCGTGACAGTGTTATCCCTTAAGCAGGATTAGCTGTGGCGTCGGGAGCGGGTTCGGAGGACGCGGAGGACGCGGGGGTGGATACAGAAACCCATTTCTCTCTCTTGCTCTCTTCTTTGACTGCTCCGTCTTTCTCAGACTCTTCTTCAGACGTCACACTTTCTTCAGTGTCAGCATCTATGCCCGTGCTGCTATCTGATTCCGAGCTTGAAGATTCACTCGGAGAAGCTTCGATCTTCGCGGGAGCAGCTGGAGCTGACTCCGTTGGAGAGGACTCAGAGGGTGATGCGGTATCACTCTTCACTACAGCGGCAGCGTCAGAGCGCGCCTTCTTTGCCTTGGTGCGTGCCTCTTTGCGCTCAAGTTTCTAAATAAGATTTCAGGTCACTAATTCAGCGACTATTGAAACCAAACTCTTACCTCTTTAATTTCCTTTTCTTCTTTCTGTAAAATCATCGAACAATCTCGTTCAGTACAAGTGATTCATGGGGATATTGAAATGTGAAAGTTTACCTCTTTTGCTTCCTTTTCTTCTTTCTGTAAGTAGTTGTTAGTCACTGCTCAAAAAGAATGATCAAACAAAACTAACCTCTTTCTTTTCCTTTTCTTCAGCCTCTTTCTTCTCCTTGGCTTCCTTCTGAACGATGGATAAGTAGGGACTCAAAAAAAAAGTACATATTTTTAAACCCACCTCGGCCTTTTCCTTCTTGAGCTTTTCCCTAGTCTCTCGTTCTTGAATAACCCACTCGGCAACCTCTTCAACACACTCCTTTGGCCTAGTCTTGTTCTTGAGCAGATATCCTTGTAACGCCGCCACACTGAGTTCATCTTCGGGAATGGCCTCCGCGAAGCTTTTGGCGAGTACACTAATTTCGTCTTCAGACAGCAGAGGAATCGAGTGATTCGATTTGCGTCTAATACCAGGAAGGTTCTGCTGTGAGGCATCGGTAATAGTGGAGAGCGAGCTCGAAGAGGAGGAGGCAGACGAGCTCGAAGACACAGGGTTTGCAGGCTTTGAGGGAAAGAAGCACTTGAAGATGCCTTCAGCCTGCCATTTCGTAGCATTCGTGAAGTTGACCCAGACGTCGCATCTGCCAGGTCTGCTCAGCGCAGGGTCAAGCCTTAGGTTGGCGGGAAAGCATTGTCAGATACAATATTTACGTGGTTTACTAGACACTACCTTTCGATGTGGTTTGTGGTTGCGAACAAAAGTCTGTCAAGGTCAAGAGACCATTAGTATCATGTCATAAAAATAAAAATGAATAACGAAAATAGAATAGGGAAATGAAATTGCCGGTCCGGAAACTTACCGCCCTTCTGCAGCAGCAACGCCGTCTAAACTGTTCAAAAGACCTGACAGAGACAATGTCGACCCATCAGTGGCCTCAGGGGTGGCAGCGGCGGTGGAGGCGGTTGCTTCTTTCGGCGCACCCGTCGACGACGAATCACGACTGACTGAACGTGTGAACGCGGCGTCGAGATCTTCCAAAAGCAAGATACACCTGAGTTGGAGCGGTACGATTGTGTGAACAACGGGAAAAAACTGAATGATTTGATTCTTACCTGGAAGGAACACTACCCATCAAGGTTGTCAAAGTATTATCGCTCATTCTGAAGAGCGGTCAGCCGCGGAACGGGTACTGACAAGGCGGAGATAATGCGTACCCTTTGGAGGATAGCGAGACCACATAGATGTCAAGTCCAAGCTCACCGGCGAGTGAATGGATAAGCGAAGTCTTGCCACTAGGTACAAGAAATCAATATCCGAATAGATTCAACGAAAAAGTGTAATACCTTCCTGGCACTCCGTGGAGGAGGTAGCCTCTTCGGAATGGGATACCTACATCATGTAAAGCTTTAGTCATGTTGCGCGCCATTGAAGGCTTTGGGGTGACACGAACCTCGCTCAGCGTACCTAGACGGAATCGGAAACAGACCGTGTGAGAAATGGCGCATCCACAGAGATCCCCAAGAGACAGCTCACCAGTCCTCCGAGCACAAGAAATCTTTACAGTCGGCCAAAAGCATATCCTTTACACCTGGCTGCAGAACAATTGAGCTCATAGGCCGCTTCTGACGCGCACCATTCCATCGCCAACAAACGTAGGTCCTGAAAGATGCGGGGACATATCGGAGTCAATAAAGGTGCCGATACATGAACGTAAAAAGACGACTGACGTATCAGCCATGAATATGTGAACACGGTGTTCAGCATCTTTTTCATAGTCACGCTTGGCCTCAAGCACAAGCTTCTTGAGAATATCATTGTTACGCGCCACAACACTACAATAAACCGAGTTATAGTCAAAGACCGCACGGGACGCGGAAAACACGGAAATAGCAATAGAACGCGCAACTTACCTGATCTTTAATGAGCCACCTTGGCCGTAATGATCAGGATACTTTTTAGATCTAGTAATCTGCGAACAGTCCGCAGTCAACTAATGGTAAGATGATATTTCCGTCAGTACTCACCCTCAACCAATGGCCACGGTAATAGATTGTGTGGGTTGTATCTATAAGCTCGGGCACTGAATTTCCGAATGCGAAGGCAGTGTACCAACTACTCACCAACGCTAGGCATGAATGCCACCTTACGTTTTCTCCGTCCGTGAACTAGCTCTCTATCGTCGTCGTCTTCCACATCCTCCTCCTCTAGGTCTCCAGTTGTTGATTCTGTAAGACCGTGTTTACCTGCAGACCGAGTGGTAATCTCGAACTCCCTGCTGCGACCCCAAGCAGGTTGCTAATGTTCAATCAGCTTCATGAGTCAATCGTCAAGAGACAGTGGCGTACTTTGGAAAGCCAATGCATCAACCTAGGAAGTCCACATTTTAGTACTGAGAACGTATATCACAATAGAATAAGTATTACCAGTCGTAAGGGTAATCTTCTTGACTGAAGTGCGCAGTAAGGAAGAACGCTGAAAGAGCGGTTATGGACGTGTCATTTGACATGGAGTGAATACTCACAGTCGATGAATCCATTCCATGCCGACATACTAGCCCTCCTCGCCGTCTCAACGGTCCCCCCAATGACGACGAGTTTCTGGAATGCTCAGGTGTCAAAGCAATACCTACGAAACGCAAGTATATGTAGTACATACAAGAGTATCCTGAATAGCCCCGGTGTTCATGGACAATGGTGACAGTACATTTTTGAGAGCGTTCATGGCGAGAGAAGGACAAGACGGAAGAGAGAGAGAACGGGAAGGTAACCTATATATCCGCCTTTTATGGGGACAGATCAAATGCCAGCCTCGTGTATCTCAGGGTAGTAGCGCTCAATGACCCGCGGCAATTTAGTACCTTTTCGGAATCAGCTCCGACGCCAGCCGACGCGGTGTCGAATCTTGTCGAATCCAACCGCTTGCGCATATGCATTGGAACCATAAATCCTTCAATGCATGCATTCTTACGTCTAAGAAAACGATCCTGAAAAGTAAAATGAACCCAGATCGAAGGTCAGTCATGTTTTACTCCGAGTCAGTGCCACTAACGCTATGCACCGTTCGAATCAATAAGAGTCATCTTGGTCCAAAAATCACCAACAGATTATCTCCTGGGAGTCATTATGAGCGCCCAATGTAAATCCGTCCTGAACATGTGTTCTTATTACAGTGCATTCGCGAGTCAAGCGCCCTCACACTTGCTCACAAGCGCTCTCAACAGCTTTCCGCTTCAAGCAGCTTCAAGGGTACCGAGTCCCAACAATAATTGTAGATCTGAGATCCCACAGTCCTTTAATATTAAGTTTCAAGGACGATGAGATCTCTGGGGTTGAAAAATTTGAATTACTCCTTCCCATAGCATTTCGTGGGAGGGAGTCCTCAGGTCTTTGGGTGAGACGCAAGTAGTACTACCGTGAAACATAGCGGACCATGTAAGGCCAAGACTTATCAGAGCATCAGCAAGCTATTAACGAAGTCGGTCCGTTGGCTGCAACGGACTGAGACCACTACCATTAACTACCAGCGGGTAAGCGCTGTGATGATTCGGACTGGCAAAGATTCAGAAGGGTTACGGATACTCTCACATGACCAGATCGGGACGTTGCCAGAAATTAGAGTACTGAGAATGCGGTCTTTGCTGAAGGATACTACTGGAAGTTGAAGAACCTCGCTTGAATAGGCCCTGAAGATCCAGGTAGTACCCCAGATAAGCAGCGAGATCACATCTACTTACTTGTTTCCTTTGGTGAGACTTGTATTGAAAATCAGTACCCTATTCTATATGCGGATTTAGCTACTTACACGATGAGCAAGCTGGGGTTTGATTTTGTGGTCGTCTAAAGTCGTTCATCTATTAGGGTGTTGAAATCTTCACCTCCGACGAGTTCGAGATGCCTGGAGAGATGCAAGAAGATATGTTGTCTGTCGGAGTGGAAAACAGGAAAAGCCAAGCTGTGAATGGAACTTTTTGCTCACCAACCGGAACCGAGAATTCAATTATCATCGGGGTTTCTGAAATAGATGTTCTGTATCGATATTCATAAACGCCACAGGCCCACAATGGGAACAGTTGTCCACAGAACTTGAGCACACATATCCTTTTATGTCAAGATTTCATTTCCTGCACAAAAGGAAAGGTCGCGATAGGGGACCCCATAGCATGCATCTAGTTCGCAGAAAAGGTCCGAGAACACCAGCTGACAGGTCATGGCTGACGTGCGCAATGCCTTAGTTTACCCCAGTCTATTGCAGAGAATGACCAGAAAAGGCTCGGAGCGGCGCGAAAAATATGATAGTTCATGCCACGAAACCCCTATACACCGATAGCTCCGTTTGAAGAGCATTAGGGTGAGTACTTCTGCGAGTGCACTATGTAGTCACTCTCGCTTCCCCTGAGACTGTGATTTGTTGATGAACCTTGATCTTTCACTCAGTAAGTAGCGTTTTGTGGCGTAAAAGAACGGGTATAGGAGTGTATAAGTACGGTGAACACCTGTGAACACTTGGTGAGCGAAATGACCATTAAAACAATCGGAGGCGGTCGGATTAGATTACCCTGAAGCTCCGATTGTTCGTGTTGATCAATCCCAGGTAAATCGAAGAGATTCGAAGTGAGAGAATGTAGAGCGTGACGATTACTTGCTTCGTGTAATCACGAATTGAGATGGCAATGAAACAATAAAACCCCGGTAGAGTTGCCCAGCGATGCTTGGTCTCCAAGAGTACTGGAAGCACAGACAAGCGAACGAGCGAAGGGAAGTGTCTTAGTGGGGAAACCACGTTTTTGACGGGTCGGGAAGCCTCGACTACAACACGCAGGAAATACCCAGGTAAACGATGAGCCTGAAATATCCCCAGGTAGTGTCAAATAAGGACCGACTTCCGACCGAACATGGATCGTATCGACTTTATGAACAGCTATAAATCGCAATTTTTACAAAAGGACATGGAGAACCTCGCCGTGCTCCCAGTACCGGAAGTATCACAAATGAACATTGAATGAGCTTATATGGATGCAATGTGGTCGATTCTCATCGCTAACCGCTAAGGAAAAGCTGGGACGTGGAATCAAAACACGCCACCTACGGAATTATGAAGGGCTAGGTAAATACCTCTAACGGTGTCGAGTGGAAGATCATTCGTGAAGCGTAATTTACTATATGATACAATGAATAATCTGAAATGAAAGTCAGTCAATATTTCGGGACCATCGCGAACTGGAAGACCTACTGGCGTAAATAGAGCTAATCCCTTCTGGGTAAAAGCTGCCCTAGCTCCAATTCCTCCAATTCCTCCTCCTCCTGCGCCCGCACAGGAGCAACACTCAAACCTTCATTCATCTCCCGCTTTACACACAATTGTTCAGCTATAATGACTGTCATAGTCGTACCGGCAAAAACGATGGCCCAGAAAAACAATGATGTTGGAACGGAGGATGAATAATACGTTGTAAGCACAAGGTGATTAAAGGCGAGGGTGACAGCAAAATCGAGAATGAGGCGCGGTCGTCGGACGATAATGTAGAGAAAGTAAATGCTGCATAAGAGACAGTTAGCAGTTATTTGCATATGAAGTACAAGTGACGTACTCTGCTGAACAGGCCAGCAGCCAGCAAAATGCAATAATCCATCCACGAATTGGATCCATTCCGCCTCCCAGTTGTTCTTCTCTCCATGTAAAACCCAATATCTTGCCTCCACTCCAAGCCCAAGAATACGAGCCCCATTTTGCACTGTCATATATTCCACGAACCGTTGGTCTTCCAGCCATTTCTCTCCAGTCCATGATCATTCCTAAATGTGATTCGGTGAACAACACAGCCTACTTCCTGGTAATCGGAATGACGGACCAACATTGCTGGCACCTCCTTCATAAGCAAGAGACGTCGGTTCAGCAAATACAGTGAGCAGCGGTGGAATGAATAGTGATAATATGAGATAATGAAGTGTTTGCATTGAAACAATCTGGAAATAAGGGTCAAGCTGCGTAATCTAGAATAAACAGAGGTTTACCTGAGAAATAAGAAGAGCTGGGTCCCAGTTCAATGAAGGTGAAGACATTATTTAATGTTGAAATCGTGTAGAGACCGCGTTAGTAGGCCATTCAACAGCGTATGCGGAAGAGGAGATTGCTTATGGGTTAGGGTTATACTAGCGCTCGTGTGATACTAGAATCGGCTTATAATGGAAGGAGGGCGGACAAGAATAAAACTTCTCTACTCGAACTGCAGCATCAGATACAAACGGTGATGTTCCTCAAGTCACACAGTCTCCAATCCCGCTTCCTGCTTCCGCTACCTCTCTATAACGGACAACTTCTCCTCAGAATAACCAGTGTTTCCTACTTACGCTGAGGTCATTTCGCTCACAATCCCCATCTGTTCTAGGCAGCCGCTTCGAGAGAAAGCTGGTATACTGCTAGGAGTTATATCGTGCAATTTTACAAAGTATGGTTTACGAAATTTGAACAGCCCCAGGATTTCTGGATCCAACCGTTAAACGCAGAGTCTCAAAAGCAGTGATTCCGTTTCAAAATGTCATGGAAAATGCGCGAAGATTTCACCCCAGAACCCCACGATGTCTGTCTTAAATCGCAAGAACTTTCCAACAGGCGATTGTACGGAATTGAGGAGCATGTCATTCGGTATTGATGTGTTTTCTCGCGTTCAGAGGTATACAACTCGTTCTTCTCCTCATGAGAAGGTGGTTTAATAAAGACCGTTGCAAAACCAAAACAGTGCTCCGAAAGTGATGGATTCCTGGCTTCTGGCTCCTTCTGTACTAAAACACGGCACTGTGATAGAATACCAAGTTCATTTCCTTGAAAGGAGTTTCCGACAACGCACGGGCCTGCAGCACACCTAAGCTGGAAGAAGGATTTGAAATCTAATTCTTGTACCCGATTGACGCGGTACGCTCATCCTATCTGTAGTGGCCACTTGACTCACAGCGTCAAAATTAATCGTCGAAATTTCAATTTGTAACCATGCTGGGAGAATTCTCAAGAATCATCTCATCAGACATCAGCTCAGCCTGACTCACATAAGCCTCATATGCATACTCTAAAGCCCCCTCTAGAACCGCAAACAACCTCATCCCAGTCAATCTATAACGCCGGTGATTGTGTCGACTCAACAGCCCTTGGAGTCGAATTCCGAGAAGTGCGTTTACTGGCTGGTTTGGTTTGGTATCCCAGGACTCACACTCTTATTCGAACAAGGTGAACTAATCTCCTCTAACTACGCCCTCCAGTCCGTTCTAGTCCGTTCTTCCCATCTGATCCACTCCCGCTGGTATTTTCATCTTTCAGAAGTAAATGGTGCTCCCTCTGGCCCGTTCTCCTCGCCTTCCGAATTTGGTTCGAGGGGCAGGAGGTGCGCTTCTTCTTCTTTGGAATGGCGTTCCTACAGGTCACCATAGCAGGAGCATACCACGTAAATTCCCTGTCACTTTGCCATTCATGTAAATCACCAGCTTAACCCGCGGGCGAAGCGAGCAATGCACGCATTCCTGGTTCAAATTCAGACCAAGTACTGACTACTTTCCTGAATTATTAATATGAAGTTTGTGCAATGGATATGGCTCTCTTATTAGGGAATCTGTGGAAGCTTTTGTGAAACATAAGTATCGAGTGTTTCCTCTGATGCCGATGCATACATATGCCATGTCAGAAACGAAACAGTCATATTTTAAACACATTTTTTCAGCGCTTACCCCCTTTCGCTCACACAGATTTAGAGCTCATTCCTGATACCGACAAATTTGAGCTTTGCTCCTTCCCAGTCTGCCACCGTTGGAAGTTCCACCGTGGCCTCTCATTCGCATCGGAATATTTGGAAATATCATTGCCTAACGAAGCCTCAGACTGGAACATGAAGGTTGGAGAAGTCAAGGGTACCCCCTGCGCGTTGATTTCATACTATTAGTTGCAATAAGCACGACGAAGAAATTATCACTTACTCCTTCACCATCATCCAGCAATGAAATCATTCGTCTCAAGTTCAAATACAGTATATTGCCCTTGAACACCATCATTTCCAAACAAAACATCTTCACCGATGGTTCTACCAATCCCTGGTCAATGAACTGTTGTTTCATTGTTTCATCCAGATCTTTGTGATTCTCCATCCAGTCAGACAATAATATGAGCCACCGTCGACAATCATCCCAAATCTGCGCATCAGGACGCAACTTGAGTAGGCCCTTTGCTACATATTCGAATGGCTGATTCAAGTCCAATGATACCACGGAAAGAACTACAACTTGTATCGTGAGAGGCTGTAGCAGATAGTCAATATATGGGTCTCGGTCCTTTGCCACTGCAGGTTACCGAGGCCTGTTATATAAGAACTGACCACGGAGGCTGCATCGGCTGACTCAACCCCAGAGTATCGGATGATTTGCATCAAACAATCATTATCCACAATAAGCTGATATGCATGGAGGCAGATCTGAGTTGAGTGGCTTGTCACTGCGGAGGAAAGATACCTCCAGACAATAGGTTGAAGGTGCTCTATTGATGGTATTTGACCTGATGAGATTTCATGAATCGACCCTTGGATTGCACGGGGGAAAATATCTGTATGTAGATCATCATGATGCGCATTTGGGAGATATATCTCCAAAATGTTGCGTCGACAGTTGAGAACCAATCTAGAGGGTCGCGGATGAAAATCACAGATACGCGTCCGCTTGACGAGCGATTTTATCCAATTATTGACAAACTCCTGCATAGGTTCACTTATGAGTGAGTCTCGAGAATAAGATTCATGGTGAGAAAGGTTAATTGATCGCAGGAACACGCTGATGATGCGCCAATACTTGCTTTCAAAATCAGAAGATGCCGGAGAAACAAGGCGAAGAGCGAGATTGAGAGTGCTTTGCATTACCACCTCATCTGAAGAGATTGAGTGACCAGAATAGATAGTATTAAGCAGTTTTAAAGAAACCCGAAGGCTCCCCCAAAATTCTTCATGCATGTAGTATCGGATAACCTCTAAGTTCTAACATGGTCATTGTTAGATGGGGGGAGTATGTGAATAAGGAGTGCGGAAGGATGGGAGGAGGAGTTCGAACATGTCCGGATCAGTATCGAAGTCACGAATGCACCCTGAGCCAAGGCGCATTTTAAAAATGTAATCCAGACCAATGGATGGTGTTCCATAGTATGATGGGAATAAACAAACTGTTTATAGTCTGAAGATGAGTAAGGTTTTAGGACTTTTGAGACCATAAAGGTAATGTTTAAAACAGGATCATCAGTAAGCTCTGCACCTCGAAACAGACTCAACGACGTGGATCGTTCGGGAAAGAACAAGGATGCCCTGGACGCCCTTTCCAATACGCCCTCGAATCCAGGTTTGATAGTGCAGTCATAGTTCTTACCAGCGCCAGAGATGCCATTGTACCAGGTATGCCAAAATGTGGACTTCACATCCGTATTTCTGAAAATCTGCTCTATCTCTCCTATAACTGTGGCCGGAAGGCCAGCAACTGCCTGAAATGCAACTTTGTGAACAGAGGGATTGGAGGATGCATGGAAACAACCACTGCAATGCTTCAGCTGATAATACAGAAGACCCAGATTGCACCACAGATTTTTCAAGGCCATCCAAAGATGCAGGTGGGAATTTATCCACCTTGTCTTTTCCACTCAGATCCAAATTATTCAGGGCATTGTTAGTAGCTTTATTATTTGTGTGGATGTGTAACCACCTTCGGATTCTCATCACAGTTGCATGGCAATAAAAGCCAAAGACAAGGAGAAAGTCAGATAAAGGTGTTCGGTAGGGACATTGGGGATGGACAATGGGAAGGATAGCAGTGATAAAGTAGAGGCAATACACAATGAGTGTGGTAGACCCGATGAAGCAGGCCAAGGCCAATTGCAGTGGAGGACCAGTCCAAGGAAAAAAAGCAGGAGGGATAAATGCATAATGACAGGCAGAGCACCGATGATATTCAGCACTTGCCATTCTCTGAATCCCTTGTATCTGAACTGGCGCACATGGCTCCGATCCTTAGGTGTCCCGGACTGGACAGCGATGTAACGATGGAGCCATTGCTTTACAAGCACAGAAGCAAGAGCCACCACAAGTGCTAGAACCAGACTGACCACCCAAAGAACATTGACCCAAACATCGAGCGAACTGGCAGGTACAAACTTGGTAGTTGGGGTCAGCATCGATTGGGGTACAGAGGTGACATTCACGCCGGCGGCGGCAGCGCGGTGGATGGCAACAAGCTCTACCAACAGAGCGGCAGAAATATCAGAGGAGCTAAGCTGCAGGTTCTGGGTTGTTTGCGCAACAAATGAAATGACGACTGCAGAGAAGAGACCAGCCTAGGGTGCTCATTCCCTTGGTTAATGTTGTCACAGAGAGGCTTAAGGATACATACAAACACAAGTAAAGCATCCAGGCCATCCCTTGCCTCACCCACCATATTCTCGTCAAAGATTGCACTCTCAATGAGATACATGCGCCAAACTCGAGCGTTTTCCGACGCTTCCTCAAATATGGGATCTTCAGGAAATCTCTGCTCATAGTCATCGTTCATATCTGTCCACCATATCATGCATGAACTAATTTTTATTAACAACAACCTACCTTGTTGGTGGTAATAATCGTTCTTGAGTAATCCGAAAAGATGCCTGTTGTTTTGAAGTCGCTGCTGAGGACGGTTCGACCCTGTAAATTTATGCGGCTTAGATAGAGCTGGAGATATATCTCCGATACCATTAGTTTGAACTTGAGCCGTACGATGTCGACCATTTTTCGCTGCACTGGGCCCCGGTGCAGGTGTGTCAGGCTGAGGAGGGCCGGCCTGGGACGGATTATTCTCAGGTTGAGCATGAGCGCTATCATGAAGATTATTGCTACGGGATCCCGATGGAGGAGGGAATGCTACATCCATTTGCTAAGGAATAGAAAATGAGTGAAGGTTACTGGAAGAATGGTTCCAGAAAGGCCGTACACAATCACACACGGCAATCACTTGCGAGTGTGGGCCACCACACCAAGCGTGTGGCAGGTACGAGTCCTGCAAGACGCTAGTTTGAGATTTCATAAGTATGGAAAAGGTAACAATAATCCCAGCGCATCCAGTAAAAGGTCCATGCTGCAGAATCAGCCTGAGATTCTGAAAAGTCAATAACAAACACTGACAGTGCAAGGATTGTCAGAAAATCAGGACTTTAAGCGGAAATTGCTTGTTTAACCTCTGGCAGGCACTGATAACTGCAGTTGACCCTGCATGGCAAGAGGTTTGCACTTGGCAATTAATTAAGTATCAAAAAGCTTAGGGTAGGGTTCAAGTGTACTTTTGAAATTTGCAGCAGCACACAAAGGAAGCAGTGTGACGGTAAGCGGCGTAAGCGAAAATGGGAGCGCCGATAAATCCACGGAGTCACATGACGGGCGCTTTGACATTTCTAAATATGGTGAAACGATTCTCCCAAATTTGGGCAAGATCAGCCCCAATTGGGACAAAATTCCCACGCGAAACCGGCCATAAGGACGAGCCTTCATTACATTCAGGACTCGTAATTTTGATGTGTGTAGGTCCCAAAAACTATAATTGAAGATGATTCTTCAGCTGAATCTCTCCATCGACTCGGATAGAGCTAGCAAGTTTGCTCTCTTTAACGCGTAGTCGTTCCACTCTACTTAGCATCCGTAGCGATTAATTCGGGCGTTGGGCCTAAAGGAACAAAATGTTATCAATTTGTCTTAAATAGTATAGGCAGACCGAATGGCTTTATTGGTGGAGAGGCAGAGGAATCTCGGGCGCCGCGCAATACAAGTACATTGGACGCGAGCAAGGGCCTCGAAATAAATCGGAATAACGGTAGTTGTACATACCCACAGGCAACCCAAAGGAATAAGAACACCAATGAAATAAAAAATCAACTCCGTGGTATAACGAAGAAAAGCGAACAAACATGTTCTTTCGATTTTAGATCGGGGGTAAGATAAGTAATAACCTTAGGGATACACAAACAGTAGTGGATACAGTTCTAGAACAAGCAAAAGAATGCATAGATCATGCAAGAAAAAAAAGGGAGACAAACAAAAGCGTTACGATTCATCCATTTCGTCAGATAGATCCAGTGCACCCCCACTTTCTTTTTGAGCCCTAGAATATAACAGTTCCCTCTGCTTCTCGTCGAGGGTTAGGTTGGCCAACGTTAAAAGCGCTTCCTCGAGAAAATGCTGCAACTCATCATCATCCTGTTCCATGTCGTTCGCCGCAGCCGAAGATTTGGCTTTTTCCAAAAACGAGATTGCATCTGTCAGAGCCTCTCTAGCCTCATCTGCATCCTCGGATCGCAAGATGTTCTCGTTACCACTCTCTATAGCTTCTTCAAACTCTTCTGCATGCGCGGTACCGACGATTAGACAGCACTGACCCCGCGCCCTATTGATAGGACCACGCCACGCTTCGACGTCAGCTTCCATCTTCATCTGAGAGAAGATTTCGTTCGAAAATGACGCCCAATACTTGCGTTCAGATGGAACGTCAAGTTTTTCCGCGACGAGTAACACCTCAGAGGCTATAGTAAAGAGCTCCTTGGCTCTAGAAAACGAGTCGAGAGGAGAAGGTGCGCCACCGGATAATGGTGGTTTTCCCAGAGGAGCAACAGCATGAGATGGATGAGGCATGTGAAATATACCTCTGGAAAACTGGTCCATAGCGAGCTTGAGAATATCATTTGGGGAGGAGTTGATGAGCGACATTCGGTGCGTGACAGGCGGTCTTCGCTGCACAATGATAGAGAAAGGAGATTGGGGTGGCCAGTTGGGTTCTTCAGCGAAGAACGGTCCAACTGGTGGCTTGGGAGTTGTAGTATCGGTAGCATTTCTAGATCGAGCGATAGTATCATCAGCAACACAGACGAGCGTACGGCCCCAAACAATAGCCATACGCCAGTCTTCAGGAAGGTGACCGCTGCGGCCGCTCGTTAGAGTGGGAAGGTTTTCGCCGGTCTCGAACACGTCTAGAGCGGCCAGAAAGTATTGTAATGGAGAGTCTGGTTCGCCCTCAAGGACCAATGACGGGTCTTGAGCAACTAGATTACCGAATAGGAACAATGCAGTACCAAATATTGCATGGAACGCAGTCGGAGTCTCAGCACATTTACTGTAGATTGCTTAGAACATGTGAAGTGATACAGCAGCATAAGGATCAACTGACCAGTTAGGATATTTACTGATCAGAGGATTTGCAGACGTGTTAGCAGCACCGGCAGTCCAATCACGATGCGAACGTTCATCGGGAGGCGTCAAATTTTGGGGTGAATGACCAGGAATATTGCTGGGATTCGAAAATAATACCGATGGATCCTGGTAAAACAACAGAAATCGATGGCATTCATGGATAACGCCACGAATCAAAGGTAATGCATCGCTAGCATCTTCACCTTGGAACGCAAAGATGAGCCGAATGATAGAGAAGTAAAAGTAGAAGAATACCTTCGTACTGTTCTACTGCTTTTGAAAATAGATCCTTTAAATCCTCCCAATCTTCATAGTCACAAGTCGCCTTCGAATTTGTTTCTGCGCCTTTGTGTGCAAGCGAAGAAGAATCCATTATCCGTTTTCGCTGCGTCCAACTGCTTTCCAGCTTTAACGGAGGAGTACAACGCGGATAATCCAGATAATAAAGTTCACCAGAGTCGGAGCTGCTAGATGAGAGTCGGCGTTTTTTGTAGGTGGAGCCAGAAGAGCGAATTTCGATCTCGTCCAGATAGTCTAGTTCGTTGTCAGAATCAGAGTTTGGTTCGCTGCCAGTGTCGTGCGGAAAACGTGGCGGAGAGGTCACACGGGCTTTCCATAGCCCTTTTGGTCGTTGGTGCTTCTTGGATGTCAGCCTCAACGACGACGATTTTTGTGGTCCTTGCGCAGTAAACAGCGAAGGCATCGCGGGGAGGAATACGGATATCAAAAGCCCTTCTAGGTTTGTCAAAATGAGATTTTATTGAACACTGTACTCGCCTCACATTCTGGACCGCGAGTGTCTAGACTCTTTTGATCTCTTTTTCCTATTGGACCGGGTCGTCAAATTGTATAGCCCAGAATCTCCCAGAACGCAAATTAGAACAACTATAGTACTCTACATCAATAAGCTTAGCAGCCAATAAGATACCTCCCCGAGTGGTTCCTCTAGAACTACCATCCTCTTCTCCGTCCTCCCTTGCCCCATTTTTCTTCTAAAAATCCCAACATATATTCGTACACCTCTCGATTGGCACCTCTTCGGGCGATGGAATGGTCGCTATAATGTCAACAACGTCAACCAATCAAAAGCTTTAGCAGGTTAGCAACACGCGGAAACCAACCTATCAGTAAACATCCGGAATCTAAAGTTCCTGACCTGGGCCTTGGTGAACATATCCAAAAGATGTGCCGAGTTTGCATAATGGACATTGTCATCCCCACTCCCATGGGCCAAAAGATAGTCGATGTGATGAAACCCAGTTACATTCGATATCGAGGCATTGATATACCCGCCTGGATTGAGGTCTGGAAGGTTCATGTATCGTTCTGTATAGATTGAATCTAGTACAACCAATCAGCGTCAGCGACTGCCAACTGAGTTCAGTCTGTGATTACCATATAACCGCCAACTAGTCACAGGCTTATGCAACGAATGAGAACATCTTCGGGATCACATCGTAAGAAAACTCACCGCGACAGCCATGGCTAATGAATGAACTCCAGCGTCCGCTTCTGCAACCTTGGAGCTCATGAATCCTCCATAGGACTAGAGTCTATCAGATCGGCTATTCTGATTAACAAAATGATGATAAACGCACCCAGCCCCAGATACCAATACGTTTCGGATCCACATAGTCTTTCGCCGCCCATATCCTAGAATAAGTATGTCAGAAGATGAAGAATAAAGGTCTCGCCCCATCCAGTCCCTTGCATGCAAGGCAACATGTCCCGGTGGCGTCGAGCTTAAAAAAACCTTCACGTACTTGGCAGCACTGATTTGGTCTATAGTCTCAAAATACCCAAGGTTGCTCTTTACGGTATTGCGCATCTTGCGTCCTTTGAAACCTGTTCCTCGACCATCGACAGTGACAATTATATACTGCATCTCGCAGGCCAGGTAATCCGACCAATCACGATGATAACGCGTCTGTACCGTTTGGCTGAACGGCCCTCCGTACCTGAGTGACACCGTTAGACCATCAGTTTGAGATAAGAAAAAGGCTCAAGGCACTTACACCGAAAAGAGGACAGCATACTTGGTCCGTCCAGAGTCATCCATTCGCGGTGGCCGAATTTCTTTAACGTTAAACTCTAGTGTTCAGAATAAATTCAGCCGAGTTGCGTTTGAAATGAAGGGATAACACCCACCGAAACCATTACTTTCAATTGTGGAATACAAAACCGTTGGCGCCTCGAACTCGGCACTTTTGTTGATCAATGCGTCGTTGGTTTGTAGCACATAGTTAAAGTCTACAAAGTCAAAGTATAAGTAGACGCGACATAGCTGATTGGATGAACCTTACCCCTGTTATTGGTCTGAATGACTTTCTGCCAAGGTATGCCTGGACCCTGATAGGAAAGCACATAGAACCCAGCTTGGGGAGAAAAACTGGATTCATAGTAAGCCATCTCATCTTGTTCTGTCACGGTCAACCAGGTTGGAGCAATGATATCTGAAGAGCTAATACTAGGTATCGGGACGGAGAACAAATGCCGCTCAATCGAAGATGGTTTGGCTGCCTCATAGTAACTTCAAAGATGGTCAGTATCGGAAATGAGCCAAGTGGCGTCACCTACACAAGCCCTTGTTTTGCGTCGACACCTTTAATGCCGCTCGAGACTTCCCATTGGCCATACGTTAAGAATCGCGGGGTGTGTGAGTTGGCCGGGCTAAAGAGTGCGATATGATTATATCCTTCTGGAGTGGGCACTATATCTAGATACGCCGTTGACCCCAACTTCATACTCTTTGGCAGTGGGAAGATGTTTTGACTCTGTGGTCACAACAGGGTCAGTGCTTGTTTGACAAGGTTAGATAGATCCCACCCACACTATCGATCCAGCCATCATCGCCTTCTTCGCCTTTTTTCCCTAACTTTCGCACTACAGCTCCACGGGAACGGGTCTCGTCATCATCAGAGGCCAGGTCGAAGAATACAACGCTTCCTGAATCCGCATTCCGGTTGACCTCTTTCACCAGAAGTTGCGCATCGTCTACCCAGGCAACTTCCATGATAATACTGTTGTCCACCGAATGTCTACCTTTCCAGTCCAACGTTAATGTTTCATTTTCGGCAGGGAAACCGGTCGCCACAACGCTACCGTTCAGGTATTTCCCGAGATCGAAAACGTGCACAGAGACAAGAGGATTGTTATAGCCAGGTTTGGGATATTTCATCGTTAGTTCTGAGGTATATGGAACCACTTCGTAGTTGTCTTCCGTTGGGTTATATATGGGGAAGGTGTACTCGTCGACGGCAGTCTCATCGAAGCGGAGAAACGCGACCTTTTGTGCATCGGGAGACCACCATAGAGCGTAGTCGGCCGAGAAGACTTCTTCCTCGTATACCCAGTCAGGTACGCCATGGAAGAGCGACGCGTTTCCGGAAGTTGTTACTTGTATTGAAGACGTCAATGGTCTGCGACAGTAAGTATGACATCCTGACAAGGCTAACAAAATTGAACGTACGAAGGAGAAGTTAGGATATACAAGTCATTATTGTCGACATATGCTAACGAATTGCCTGTGGGTGCCCAAGTAGCATATGCAGTGGTAGGAGGGTCTGTTGGAGGAATCATTGGGTGCGTCGTGTTTGCCGTAATGTCATAAATGTAATAGTTCCCAAAGCTAGACCACCTCCATTGCTAAAAATCACTCGTTATTCGGGAAACAGAAAGTTTAATGCGCCACATGCCTTCTGGTAATCGGCCTTTATCAAAAGGTACTTCATATCGGGCGATAGCTGCCAAGACGCCCAGTGTTGGAGAGGCCATCCATATTTCTGTTCCAATATTAGAAGTGGTGACTCGGATAAAGCAGTTGGGCAAAGCTCACATCCTTGACATCGGCTACCTTCAACAGGTTGGACGTTGTATTCGTTTTGAGATCGACTAGTTTGAGAAAACCATCCTCCGAGAGTGAAAAGACACCGTCACCAGCTATATCAGCGATATTAGACCATTTTATTGAAGCTCTTTAACGAAAGTTGTTACCTTCTGGGACCCAGGAAATATATGAGCTCTCGGCGGCAAATGTGTAGTTGAATATGTGCTCCATGGTAATCTTCTTGTTCCCTGGTATACGATATACAGTTCCGACATAAGTTTGAGCAGCTATTATTCCAATGATCCCAGAAAGAGCGACGAGTATAAGGAGTGTAGTGACAAGGAAACGAATGTTGGAAGCGCGCTAAGTGTTGTTGTGAGCCAGTGCTGCCTTTAACAGCAAGTTGCGACATACTTTTTGTATCAGATTTGGACCAAGAGAAGCACTAAAGTTTCCCGCTTCCGCAATTCCGGGTGTCAATGGGCCATCCTTCTCCAGCAGCAGGTCCTCCTCTTCCTCGGAATCTGAGCTTGGAGGGTCGAAAGATCCTTCGCCATAGTACGTTGCAGGCTTTAGCTTTGACACTGAGTTATTAGAAAGGACAGAGGCAGCTATCGTAGATGTTTCACTAGGATCATCTGTCTCTAGTCGCTCGTAGCTGGGTATCCTCATAGCAAACGTGGAAAGCTGTACCGCAATAGACGCTCATTGTAGCGGCTTCATCAACCCCACATGATTGAACCGAATTTGAACCGAATTACTACGATCTTCGATAAACTCGTCCCTCAGACTTTCTGGATAACAATGGCAGTATTCAAAGTCCTCAGGCCTCATAAACATCCTGGAAATCCTTTCGGCTCAGGTTACAGATAGACCTCGGATCTTTGTTGATGAACTTCCTCTGCAAAATGTGCTCTCGAATTCTTCCGAGTTTTTAGCACACTAATCTTTCCAATTGTCTCCGGTACACTTTTCGATCTTCTCTCATATGGCAGCTCTTTCAGCTTTCACTATTGGTCCCGATTGAATGTCCCCGAAGAGTCCCGAAGTTAACAGAAAATAGCGCATGAAAATAGCGCACGAAAAGTTTGAAAGGACTCCAACGGTTTCAGCCTTTCAGGAGATACCCGATACTTGGTCGGTTATCACGAAGATTTTCCGGTTTTCGGAATCCCTGTGTTCAATGACCTCGAGTATGGTAAACTCCACAGAAAGTAACTCGAGTAACTCGAGTGGACCAGGGTCCAGGAGACAAATCGTGTCGACAAACGATCACGTTGAGTTGTTTGGCGCTTATGCGACGCGGGTTGACGCGGACTCCCAAAAGCCATAGTATGCACTTGACTGAAACCCCATTTTTTCTACTTCACGTCCAAAATGTTGTGCTTTTGCCCAAGAGTAGCATACTTCAGCATTTCTGGATCAGGATTTTGGTCTACAAGAGGTAGCTATAGCCGGTAACTGCTCGCCCTTCATGCATGATAAGGCCTTAAGGCCAAAGTGTGGTATATGCTACTTTCTTACTAATACTAAGCCACCACCACCATCCATCATGAACAAGACCAAGACCAGTGAAACTGAGACTCTGCCAAAGTAAATTCTTTTTTTTTTTTTCAGTGGCCACGTCAGGATAGTGGTAACTTCAATTACTTCGATCCGTAGTAAAATACAATACAAGAACACTGTTCAACGCTAAATGAAGCAGCTGTAATTCCAAAATCAATCATAAAACACAAGCGCTCTCAGCTCGATGGACTCCCGAAGCGGGCTACCTTCTGGTGTAGAAGGATCCTCAAAAGCCGTGTGGGGCGTCAGCACAGAGACACTCCCATCCGATATCGAATCAAAACTTCGGAGAGAAGATATTAGTACCATGTAGTCTCATACAACCCAAAAACTCTCACCATTTGATCAACACTATCTCCTCCGGGGTCATACCCTTCGCATACTTCCACCTGTGTTCCGGATTGAACTTGACCCCATACGTCTCGCCTTCGCGGTCAGGATAGATCAACGCAATAGGCACGAGATCTTTCGCCCTATCTATGCTTCGGAAGTCGCACAGGGTCAGAGGCCAGTCAAAGGCCGGTTTCGAGATTGGCCGCCATAGATTGATAATTTGGAACCGCTTTTTCACCAGCTCAGGAGCTTCAGACTTGGGAAGATGGCGAAAGACCCGATCATGTGATGACTGTGAAGTCTGGTCGACATGTACCTGCGAGACAGGCTGTCGCTTTGAAGGATCAGAGTCTAGCTCTCCTGGACGCCGGCGTCTGATAGCTGTTGAAAGAACTGGTTAACTTCAAATTCCGAACAAGAAATTTAAGGAAGCGCACTGTGGTCAAACAGGACAACTTTGCTGGCGCCTGTAAGTTTTTTGATAAGCTCCCCGCTTTCTGGATAGTATTCCCTTTCTATCTCTTCATCGTTTGAAAACGAGGTATGCGTTGATTTATGCTGGAAAAACTGGAATCCGGCAGTATCAAGAGTGTACGAATCCTCCTTGCCGCGAACATCCTCGATTGGTACGATATGCTGGTCAGGACTCCAGTTATACCGGCTGGAGTAGTTCGCATCCTCATTTATGCGCGTAATTGGTCTCGATCCATCCTTTGGAGGCGAGAAATAGAGGAGCTTTCCAGAGACAGTAGAGGGCTGAATAAGTGTAGCGGGCATCGATATCTGTTGTTCTGAACTTCGATCCCACAGCTAGCTTCTTATAAGCTATTGAAGTTATGAGAAACGATGTCGCCATCTATCTGAGTAAGATTGATCATAAGGAGCTAATTAGCTTAGTGAGTTTACCGGGTTCATTAGTAAGAACTACGGTACTCACGTCGTAGTGAGTAGTAGCATTATACATGGCTCCGCCTTATAATTATAGCGGAGTCCCATGACTCCTCTAGTAGGGAGAAGGTTTTTCCCATCTGTTGTCACGACCGTACCGCTTTTCCTAAAAACCCACTTCAATCCTCCCGAGTGCTGTGAAGGACAAGTATTTGCTACTCTTTTCTCAAAGGTTATAATTGAGGTGATACCTATTGGATTCAAACAAAGAAGCGAGCCCTCTCGGTTTATGAAACTAGTCATTAGCAGCTATCTGTCAGACACGAAAAAGTACCAGGCGACGGGATTTTTCTTCAAAGAGCTACCCACAACAACATCATACTGCTTTGTACCATTGACCTGCGCCTGCTTCCTGGATAATTGATGCCCCTCGACATCGATTGTCTGCAGTCCTATTCCTCCTCGTTTACTGACCGCAGACCGAAAGCGTCTGGAGGTTGCGTCATTCACGTATGACGTCGCTGCAAATTCAAGTGCCGTCATGCGTTGCTGCTATCCAAGATTCCAAGTTTACAGTCTCTCAAACGCGCTGTGCGTAGAGTCACCCGCAACCCCTACAAATCCTACGATTGCGTCAAAGACTCCAACCTCTCGATCCGAGTCTCCTACGCTTGCACCCGGCCGCCCCTGGTTTGTGCTTTATCTAGCACGAGGGTATCATCCAGCAAAACCTGTTCTACTGGCAAGCGCAAGGTATGACAGAAGAATCATCAGAGCGTTATGATTCAAGTTGGCACTTTTTATTGGCGGACGAATGAGCTTCAAGCACAACCGAGGAGGCTACTGGAGTAAGAGTAAGTACTACACCTTACTACACTCGAGTCTTCGAGAGTCGACATCTGAAGAGAGAAATTGACTGTGCCAACTGATCCTCCATCTTCCTCCATCGTGTTTCGTAAATTGGCAATAGCTGTATATCTTTCTGTGCCAATCTTTCTGTGCCAACCCATCATATAAGCATATGCCCATTGCATCGAGGATAAATTGAAACGAAAGAGCAAACTCTTCCCCAACTGCTGGTTCAGTTCACTCGTGCCGTTCATCACTACTAGTCTACTATAACCTCTCTTCGCAACGCTCCTCTCGCGCCGTTTGTCCAACGTTTGACGCTACTATAGCATCTCACTGGCACCCCAACGCTCCTTACGCGGCAGTATCTGATTATCTCGCTCGATGCTCCTACCACATCACTGGTTGGTTTTCGCCCTCCTCACGGTACTCGTTTTCCCTGTGTGTGCTGCGCCAGTGTCTCCAGCGCGACCAGGGTTGCGGGTAAGATATATATGATGCATCTATTTCGGTTACTAACTTTCCCAAAACTAGAAGCCATCCAGGATCAAAAACCAAGTATGTGGTGACAGTGGTCAATAAAGAAGGTGTCAAACTGAAAGGGGTCCAAGATACTGTGCAGACCCGCATTAAGAAGCTCATTTACAACGTGGGGGAGGGACTGAACGATGGCAAAGGTTCTGGTGGGAAAGAAGTTGAATTTACGGAGCCCGACAGTGAAGAACATGCCGTAGACTCGGAGCCTGACGGCAACACAAAACTGGCTTATTTCGAGTTCAGCGGCTCACGCTCTGACTCCACTCCCGCAACTCAGAAATGGTATGGATATGTCGTCGTCACAAAGGGTTATTCCACCACTATTATGACTGTTGGTGCAGTCATCACCAGGACGGGTGAAAACTCATATACCGTGGTCGATCAACTCCCCCCTAGCCAGTACAAATATCCCGCAGCCCAGTTCACCCACCAGCTAAAATATTACGAATTTTTGAAGACATTCAGGCTGATCAAAGACTGGGCGAATGCGATGGCTAAGGATACTGCTGTTCTGACTGTGTCGCCGGTGCTGCGCGCGATAAATGTGCATAATGAGCCTAAGGCACCTCCTAATCCTGCGTTCCTTCGTCCCGCGCCCGGTAAGCCTGCGACTCCACCACCGCTACGTCCTTTACATCCAAAACCTGGTGCAGATGGTTTAGTTTATTTTTCATATGGGAATTGGCGTCTTACCTAAACCTAAATTACCTCCAAGACGTGGTGCAGGACATCGTCTAGTTCGGGGACATACTTTAGCTCCTTTACAAGTTGGAGCAGGAGATGCCCAAGAGACCAGGGCTCAAATGCTTGCCGGGGCGTCAAGAGACCATCCAATGGCCCAGTAACGTAGTTTATGTATTATCAATAAATCATTTCTCAGTTGACCATGAAAAGTTTACACCCGGTTTATGCCCACTACCAACCAGTCCAAAAATCTCTCCTTTCTTCCAGTCTGTTTCTCCTTTTAGGTGAGAGTTGTAGAAAGGTACTCGCAAGTTACGTCAGTATGCCGTCGCTGCAAATTCAAGCGCCGTCTTATGTTTTTGCGTCAAGTATCCAAGTACCCTGACCACTTGATGTCCTACAGTAAGTCTCTCAAACGCGCTATGCGTAGAGTCACCCGCAACATTCCCCTACAAGTCCTATCACATCAAAGACTCAAGAGCCTCGATCCGAGTTTCTTTTGAACGTGCATTGTCTACTAGTACGAGGGTATCATTAGAAAAACCTGTTCTACTGGCAAGCGCAAGGTATGACAGAAGAATAATCGGAGCATTATTATTAATCAACTTGGCACCTTTTTGGCGGACGAATGAGCTTCAATGCGCGACCAAGCAAACTACTGGAGTACTTACACTCGACATGTGAAGAGAATATTAACAAGAAGCAAATGCTATTCTCGTACTTAAAGTATTTAGGTGCAGATCCACCGTACTAGTCAGAAGGAGTTTGTTCGAGAAAGTTGTTGAGCCTCCAACACCTCATATGCCCGGTAAAGCTAGATAATAGCCTTTGACATGGGGGGGGTGATGGTGTAGGCAGTTGTCATGTTGAACCACTATTGTACGGTAGCGGAATAAAAGCGCAATATTTCATGTGGACTTTGACATGAGGGATCACTCGGGTACCCGGAAAGGTAGTACCGAGATTGCGCGTATGCCGCCCCTGACTTTGCGCCGTCTTGCGCCGCCTCCAAGCCGCCTCCTGAACGAACCATCTCCTGTCCTACTCCCTCCCTTGCTTTCTGGTATCCTAATATAAAGCTCACGCTGTCATAACCTTACAACTGTACAGCCCCAGTATGACAGGCCTGTACATAGTGTATAAGTGACCACTGTTTAGATAAGTTGCACAATGTTGTCCAAATATACCTAGATTAATGTACAAACAGACTCTCTCGAAACCGTTTGAGAGGCTGTTGGCTCCGAAAATACCTATGAGGCACAAGAACGTCAGGAAATGAGAGAAAGTGACACGGAAGCACCAGCATACGGTTAATGAATTTGAGCTTCATAAAGAGTGCTATAGTACACGCAACTCGCCATATAAAATTATCCAATGTTCAATGCCTTAAGGTACTCTTAATGGAGTCTTCCTTATTCTACCTTACCATCTTATCTTCGGTAGTAGTTGCAGTTAAGAAATCACACATTGCTCATATATTGTAAGCATTTGGTAGTTTTAGATGTAGAGCAGTCAAAGAGGCTCTCTATGTAGTTTATATGGCCAACTATTGCTTTGTAGCTGTGCCGAACGATGAGGAGAGGTGAGGATGGGAGCGTGTGAATGTACCGGAAAGGTATGCCGGTGCTTCCGCTCGTTGTCCCAAACGGTGAACAGAGGAGTGAGATAGTTTCCGATTAGGTGCGGACCTCACGGAATCTCATGAAGAGGCGCATTCACCCCCTTGAGGCGAAAATTTTATGCAAATATAGCAGGAACAGCTTGGGATATTCTTCCCTTGTGAAAGAGATACAGTAAAACTCGTGCTCACTATGCAAAACAGTGAGCTCAAGAGAGCAATGCTAGTACTATGGCCTTCGTGTTTGAGAAATGGGGCCATCTATAGAAGTCCTCTACTATACATTAAATCTGGCTATATTGAAACAGTCTGACGATCTTAATACTAGGTTACTTACATTCATGCACGTCGTTGTACTTACCTGCATCCTTAAAGACTTGTTACCCGCTTAAGACTGCTGAACATTTTCAATAATTCTGATTTTGCCTTATTATGTTGATATCCTGTACGCGACTCTACTGCCAGCATATCAAGCTTATAGATGAAGTCGTTCCTTCTTGAGCACACTGTTTTAGATAGTGAGCACGAGTTTTACTGCATCTTTTTCACAAGGAAAGAATATTTTTAAGCTACTGTCAGTATATTGGCCGTAATTGTGGCATGAAGAGGGACGACTGTACCTCCCCATGAGCTTCCGGGAGGTCCGCACCCACTCGGAAATTATACCATTCCTCTGTTCACCGTTTGGGACAACAAGCGGAAGCACCGGTAAACTTTTCCGGTACATTCACACGCTCCCAGCTTCACCTCTCCTCGTCGTTTGGCACAGCTACAAAGCAATATATGGTCGTTTAACTTACATGGAGAGCTTCCTTGACTGCTGTACATTGAAAACTATCAGATACTCACAATATACGAGCAATGTATAATTTATCAACTGCAACTACTGAAGATTCGGAGATGATAAGGTATAGTGTAGTAGTAGAATGAGGAAGACTCCAGTAAGAGGTAGGTATATGGTAGTACCTTAACGCATTGGGTACCTAATACTTGTGACCTCTATATGGTGAGTTGCTTGCACCATAGCACCCTCTAGGAAGCTCAAATTCATTGACTCTCAAGTCTGAAACATGTCCTTGCACCTCAGAGGCGTTCCCGGAGTTCTCGAACGATTCCGAAAGAGTTTCTTCGTACGATAATTTAGAGAACATTGTACTTAAACGACTTATCTATACGACGGTGTCACTTGTGCATGCCCTTATGTACATACTGGGGCTGCCATATAGTTGTTAGTTTATAACGTGAGCTTTATTTTACCAGAAAGCAAGGGAGGGAGTAGGGCGGGAGATGGTTCGTTCAGGAGGCGGCTTGGAGGCGGCGCAAAGTCAGGGGCGGCATACGCGCAATCTCGGTACTACCTTTCTGGGTACCCGAGTGATCCCTCTGTCAAAGTCCACATGAAATATTGCGCTTTTATTCCGCTACCGTACAATAGTGGTTCAACATGACAACTGCCTACACCATCACCCCCCCATGTCAAAGGCTATTATCTAGCTTTACCGGGCATATGAGGTGGCCTCCAATGCATTAGGATCAATTGAAAGTACATATATTTTGCTCAACTAATTGATGATCTTTGATCATCCTCCAGGCTCCTCTTAAGTACTAGCGCTGCGAGGCAGTTGCGAGGCACTGCGCCGGCTTGCAGCACTGCTCACTCTTGGTGGGTTCGCAAATTGGCAATAATAGATAGTAAATCTTTCTGTGTCAACTCATCATATATGCATATGCCCAACGAGGATAAATTGAAACGAAAGAGCAAACTCTTCCCCAGCTGCTGGTTCAGTGCACTCGCGCCGTTCGTCACTACTAGTCTACTATAGCATCTCTCTGCAACACCGTGACTCCTCTCGCGCCGTTTGTCATTACTATCTCTTCCCAGTGCTCCTCGCACAGTAGTGTCTAACTATCTCCTTCAATGCTCCTACCACATAACTGGCTGGCTTTCGTCCCCCTCGCGGTACTCATTCTCCCTGTGTGTGCTGCGCCAACGCCTCCAGCGCCAGCAGCGTCGCTAGTAGGACATATGATGCTGCATGCACTTATTCTGGTCGTTAACTTTCTCAAAACTAGGAACCGGAGCCCAAATCACCTACCCGGTATAAGGTGACAATAGTTGATATGGATGGTGACAAAGACGAAAAGCCTGTCCCATCCTCCACGCATACCCTCATTAAAAATCTCATTTTTGACATGGGGGAGGGATTGAAAGATGGCAAAGGTGCTAAGGGGAAGGAAGTAATACCTCAGTACAAGGTGACCGAGGCCAAAGAGCCCGCCAAAACTATCACGGTTTATTTCAAGCTCAGCGGGGGCAACTTCTGTCCCGAAACTCAGAAATGTTATGGATATCTCGTCGTCACAATGGGTACTCTCAAGACAAATATGGTGGTTGGTGCAGTTATCACTAAGACGGGCGAAAATTCATTTGCCGTGGTCGATCGAATCCCTGTTCGCGAGATCAGATATATGGCATCCAAGTACATCCACCAGCTAGAATATTACAAGTTTTTGATAATGTTCGCGCCGATAAAGGAATGGGCAAAGGCGATGGCTGAGGGCACTGCGGTTGTGGCCGTGTCAGAGGTTCTGTGGGGAATAAGCGTGCTCAATAAGCCTAAGGCACCTCGGGCTAAGCCTAAGCCTGCTAATACTGTGCCACGTCCTCAGTTACAAGTGCCACATTCTCATTTACAAGTGGCGCGTCCTTTACATGCGAAATCTGGTGCAGAACCTGATTCACCTCCATATCCTTGGCGTCGCCTACCCCCCTTACCTGCAGTACGTGGTGCAGGACGTCGTCCAGTTCGGGAAACCTTAGCTCGGATAGCTCCTTTACGTGGTGCAGGACCTCCTTCAGATGCCCAAGAGACCGGGGATCGAATGCTTCCCGGGGCGTCAAGTGGCCATCCCCAGTAGCCATAGTTTAAATAGATCATTTCTCAGTTGACCATGAAAAGTTTACGCCGAGAGTTGTAAAGAGGTACATACTTACTCGCAAGTTGCGGGAAGCACTATCATATGTTTTCGCGTCAAGAAAAGACGCGTATCCAAGTACCCTGACCACTTGATGTCCTACAGTAAGTCTCTCAAACGCGCTGTGCGTAGAATCATCCGCAATATTTCCCTACAAGTCCTATCAGTGTCAAGTCAGAGTCCAACCACTCGATCCGAGTCTCCTAATGTCATAGTATATTCTGCAATGCGGACTCAGGAGCCGCACGAGGGTTCCTCGATCTATCCAATGCAACGATAGGAATTTGGTCAAGTCTTTCATCGTGCATGGTTGGCGATTCCACGTTATTGCAGATTTCGTACCTCTAGATCTAGTAGATGGAGGTGGGGGCGTTGTGAGAGGCAAATGAGCAAATAAAATAATGGTCACTGACTGATCTATCCGTCGTCTCTTAGTATAAACGTATCCTATGGTCGCAGCAAACGTCGCCATTCCACAGCAAATAAAGTTAAAGTCTGAGACAGGGAACATTACGGAGCGTGGACGCGGCCGAAATCGAATATGGTCTTTTGAATGATGGATAAAAGGATCTGCGTATGTTTGCATATTGTCTCCAAGTCTCGCTGTAGCCTTATGCTTTGCCAACATCATCCGTATGTGCAATCACAGACACTATCGATCCAGCCATCATCACCTTCCCCGCCTTTTTCCCCTAACTTTTGCACTACAGTTCCACAGGAATGGGTCTCGTCATCATCAGAGATCAGGTCAAAGAATACAACACTCCCTGAATTCACGTTCCAGTTGACCTCTTTCAGCATCGTCTTGGCATCGTCTACCCAGGCAACCTCCATGATGATACTACTTTCCACCGGATGTCTACCTTTCCGTTAATGTTTCATTTGCGGCAGGGAAGCTGACGTTACTATCCAAGTGCCTCCCATGATCGAATACATGCACAGAGACAAGGGAGCCAGGTTTGGGACATTTCATCGTTAGTTCCGAAGTATATGGAATGTTGGGTTATAAATGGGGAGGGTGCACTTGTCGACACCAGTCTCATCGAAGCGGAGAAACGCGACCTTTTGTGCATCAGGAGACCGTAGTCGGCAGCGAAGACTTCTTCCTCGTATACCCAGTCGTACCACGGAAGAGTGACGCGTTTCCGGAGGTTGTTACTTGTATTGAAGACGTCAACATCGTGGCAAGGCAAACAAACGGAGAAGTTGATTATAGGCGTCATTCTTGTCAATAGAATGAATTGCCCGTGGGTGGCCAAGTAGCATACACAGTGGTAGGAGGGTCTTTGAGTGGTGTATGATCTCGGCGAATTAAAGATCAACTTGACTTACTACCATCCTCGTCCTCTGACATTGCTTTCCTTTGTAAACCAGTTTCATCCAATATTGCTTGCATGCCCATTGACATCGAGTGTGTGTCTGCAGTCCTGTCCCTCCTCCGTTTACTGGCCAAAAGCATTTGGATCTATCAGACTTGTGTTTCGCGTTTGCTTCGGCCAAGTGAGAGTTGCAGGTAAAGATATCGACGACTCGCAAGTGCGTCATATGACGTCGCTGCAACCGTCACATGTTTTCGTGTCCAGTCGAAAAAGACGCGCGTGCATCGTCAATTACCCTGACCACTTGATGTTCTACAGTAAGTACTAGTAAGTACTAGCAAGAAAGCCAGGTCTTCCATTTAAATAAACGCGCTGTGCGTAGAGTCATCTATATACACACATCCGTATGGATCGTCAGTGTGTAACATCACTAAATCTCGAGAGTTATCATATTTGATTATGATCTGGAGAACTCACTGGCGGTCAGCCGTAACCGAGATAATGTCCTGATAATGGTGCTAAGCATTTGACAATTGATTATAATGCATTAAACGCTTAGCCCAAATTCGAAAATGATTACTGTCATATTATCAAAAGATGATAACTATGTCCTTCATTTGCCATACATACATCACCCTTCTGTCTGCATTGTAGTGAGTAAAAATACTTATACTGCATCGTAACGGGAGAGAATATTTATATGCGATTGAACAAATTATCAGGTTAGAGCTGGCAGGCAGCTTTTTCTGGTCGCTTTCGTCGCATTATTAACTGGTAACCATCCATGAATTCAATTGAGCAGTAACACATTTTATTCCAAACGATACATATAAGTTAATTACTACTACTATAGTAGGTATATGGGGACATAACGAGAGGGCTAAAGTACGAGGCTGCAGTGCTTGAATTTTGAAATCAACTTGAAGAACCTTGAGCCGTATTGGCTTGGAGCAGCGAAAGAAAACATTGAGGGAACTGCATTGGATTGCTCAGCAGTCTGGGTTGTAGTCGTGACTAGCATGGAATGAGCTTCGAGTAAATTTTGAGGTGAGTTATGACCTGAGCTTGGGTATCTTGAGTTGACTTGACAGAAGTTAGAACCGTTGACAGTAAAGTGGGGAAGAAAGATGTAAACGCGTAAAAACATTTAACCCAGTTTAAATACCATTTTGTGTGGGAAATAATCGACGCGGTTGCTATTACCCGTGAGGGTCAAGAGGGAACAACAAGCTACAACGAGTACAGCTAGTACAAGCGACTGACAAGCAGATCTTGATGCATATAAGATGAGTTGTCCCTGCTGTGGAGCACTGTACCCTGTAAGGCGGAGCCGAGTATGATACAACGACCATTATTGTACTAAAAGACAACGACCATTATTGTACTAAAAGACTGTAGCATTTTCCAGCACCGTATAATCATGGCGCAGAAGCTCTTAAACTTACTCGTGCTCATCATTCATGACCATGCTCATACTGCGTCTAGGTCAAAGTCATAGGAGCTTGAGCTCTAGGTGGTTTCGGGCTGTGACAGCCTAATGGTCGGCTCACCGTTTGATCGTAAGGGTTGGTTTGAGTTGGGTTTGAGTTTCGAATCAAAGGGCGGCATGCTTGTGGCAAAGAAAGCGATACTTTTACTTACCGAAAAGGAGGCTACTAGAGGTGAATCTACTATGAAGAATCAAGGATTCAAGCAAGTGAATCATTTCGCGAGTAAAAAGGTTAACAAGTTCGAGTTGCGAAGTTCTTGGAATCCAGCCTTAGTAGTACTCAAACTTTATGAATATTACTATGTCATGACGAGGAAAATACATATGATTACATTACCCAGAAGACATTACTCAGCGTTGGAGAGAGATACAAGGACAACATAATGAGGATATGAATCTCATATAGCAAGATCATCTGGGAGGAAGAATTACAGGGCAATGACAATCAATTTTAGGCTGCTCTCAGGATTACCGCTGTCAGTATTCTCGGTATAATCATTATCTTCCGCCCATAATCACTCATAATAAGAGGAAAATCATTTTATCCGACCGCTAGCTGCATTATAATCCATTACCGCACTGTGTAATCTTTATTACACCTGGTGAGAGGTGTAATCCCTGGCAAGGTTTCCCCGGATTTAGTGATGAATGAGTCTGACTAAGAGTCACCCACAACATTCCCCTACAAGTCCTATCACGTAAAGGAGTTCAACCTCTCGTTTACACATGCTTTATCTAGTACGAGGGTATCATCCAGAGAAACGTGTTCTACTGGCAAGCGCATGGTATGACAGAACAATCAGAGCGCTATTGATCAAATTGGCACTTTTTTGCGCGGACGAGTGAGCTTCAGCTGATGCGCAACCAAGCAGGCTACTGAGGTACTTGCACTAGCTTGCGCTCGACATGCGAAGGGAGAGATTAACAACGAGAAGCAAATGTTATTCTCGTAAAGTATGTATTTAGGTCTTGATTTAGGTACAGATTCACCGTACTCGTCAGAACTAGAAGAAAGTCGTTGAGCTTCCCTTGGAGCTTCCATTGCCTTGGGATGAATTGAAACTAAGTATATCAATAATTGATAATCTTTGATCATCCTCTTTAGTCTTCTATAAGCAGACTCGTTACACACTGACGATCCATACTATATACTTCCTGAGAGAGTCCACCTTGTTGTAAGCTACTGTACGCAGCTGGGGTTTGTGCGCCGAGGTTTCTAACTTCATCCTGCCAAAGGCTGTACTCCCGAATGGCTCAGTACGATACAAGTGAAACCAGAGAAATGCACTACTTTGCTTGAAGGGAACAGACAACGACTGCTCAAGAAAAAAGCAACAAATGGCGTGTGGATCAGATAAATTGCTCTCAGCGAGGGCACGACGTTCTAGCCGACTGGGTCTGACAAGGTGGGTATCGAAAACCTTGTAACAATTGGCTAAACACTGGCAGCGCAGAATCTTGGTGTGTCGGACAGGTAATTCCAGCAGTCGCAACCTTTTTCGTAGCAGTGTCTAGACTATACGTCGATCTCCGGAAGAAAGCCAGGTCTGTCTCAACCCTCGCCTAGTACACAAGGGTATCATCCAGAAAGATGTGTTCTACTGGCTAATATGAGGGGCTATTTGTAGCAGATGGTGACTGGCGAGTAGATATATATAAAGGTACACATTGTTATTTCCACTGACTTTCCGAAGAAAAGAAGCGAGCGGATTTTATTGGCGGACCCTCGGTGGCCCAGCCTGGTAAGCGTTGTGTGGCTGAGAAGGAGGTCTGTATTGATAATTTTCTTGCCTTCCCTCCCCGATGAGCTCTTTCGGGAGAACCGACGGATCAGCGATCCACCATTATGGTCCATAGTTTCCCTTCCACATACTATCGTCGGGAGTACAGTGTGTGCATGGACCTCCCCCGCTACACCTGAAAAGTTCGCCACTTCTAGTGGAGACGCGAACAACTTGGTCGATATTCCGAATGGAAAGGACTGGTTACATGCGCTAGAGCTTTGTTCTATAGCCCCAGAGAGATGACGTCCGAAGGAGAATCTACCAGCCTTGTGCACGATTTCCACTGCTTCAGAAATCTAGCGTCCATGCGTGTCCTACAATTTTTGTATTACATTCAAGTCCAGCTTGACTTTAAAAGACTATCTCAAGTTTGAATCTCTCCCTCTTCGAGTGACGTATTCTTCAAACTTGCC
The DNA here is from genome assembly GCA_015501585.1 of Rhodocollybia butyracea. Classification (NCBI taxonomy): domain Eukaryota; kingdom Fungi; phylum Basidiomycota; class Agaricomycetes; order Agaricales; family Omphalotaceae; genus Rhodocollybia; species Rhodocollybia butyracea. The sequence goes on from JADNRY010000061.1 coordinate 99,241, forward strand.
ACGCCGCTAACTACTGACTCGGCAAAGTTCTGAAAATCCTTCTTCGAGCAGAATCGTCCCGGCTAACCAAAGCATAAAGTTACTAGGCATCCAATCAAGTATCAACGCATAGTTTTACCTTCAACGCATACACGACAACCTCTTGAAATCCAGATTCCTTGGGTTCGGTTGACTCTGCCAGCAAAAGTCTCAAAATGCATTCCTGCGTGTCGAACGTACATCGAATTGAGGGCTGAAGCCGAGTGTTCATCGAAATCTTCCAGAGAGGCTCCCGGCGAAATACTACAATTTTTCAGATCAAGGACATCGAAACAATCATCGTAACTCACAAAGTCGCTGGTTCGATGTCTTGCGATTTGACAAGTATTTGACTTGTCCCAAAATTCCACTTGAAAATTCCTGGCTTCCGCGCTTGACAAATAATTTTACTCCTTTGAGTTCGCACTGAACATACTCGTCCTCCTCTCCCGTTACATCTACTTGACAGGTAAGCACAAATATCCATGCTTCTTCTTGCGGAAAAACTAACGACTATAAGGGTGTGTGTCCTGGCGGCGAGATCCCAGCCCCAGTCCGCCGTTAAAACCTGGTCCTTCCTCTCGATCTGGACTTGTGGTAGACTCGCCATCTACTGGGTCGATGAAGGAGTGCCGTTTTCGGAAATTGTTGGTTGAAGACCATATCGGTCTCATGTTCGCTCCTGACGCGGTAGTACCGTTTCCAGACGAGAATGATGCCGGGAACGAAGCTGCAAAACTTTCAAAGCCCAAGTTGGGTTTAGGCTTCGCAGTAGATGCTTCCGGCGTCGAAGGGACCTGTTGCGGATGATACTCTGAAGTCGATGGTATTCTCGACGTCGGTGCAACAGCGATATTCTTTTCTATCTGTGGTGGAGTAATCTATCGCTCATTTCAGCTCCCACACGGATGGATGACAAGAGACCAACTACTCACAGTCGGTTGAGATTCATAATGGGATTGGGATCGCTCAATTTTGGGTTCCTTGACCACTTGAGTTTCCAGAACACTTATTTCCTCTAGCGCACTCAGAGCTGAATCCACATTTAAATGATTCTGACCAAGGATCAGCGGCGATACTTCTGGATGGGTGGAAACTTACCTTTACAGTCAGATGGTCCGATTCGCTTTCCATGTCGTTTTCAGCAGGTGGAGTCTTGCATCGTTTATTAGGATATAACGCTCCGAGGTTCTACACGAGACGTTTAATTTCAAGCGAATGTACGAGGGACATGAGCGTACGTGTGGATACTCCAAAGGCTGCAGAAGTCATTCAATGCTGAGCAAAGGCAGGATCGGCCATGAACGCACCATATTATTCTCATCATGATCATCCATTTGCTTGCGCTTGAGTAATGGTCCTCTGGCCGCTACTATTGAGCTTTCATCTGAGACTGAAGGCACTGATGCGGGATGTAACGTCACGGGGGTTTCGAGTATATTCTGCAATGCGGATGAGCCGGACGAGGGCGACTCGATCTCTGATTCATTCAATGCATCGATAGGAACTTCGTCGGGTCTTTCATCGTGAATAGTTGGTGATTCCATGTTTGCAGGTTCCGTACGTCTGGGTCTAGTAGATGGAGGTGGGGCGTTATTTGTGAGCAGGTGAATGAACAAATAAAATAATGATCACTGACTGTTCTATCCGTCGTCTCTTAGCATAGACGTATCCTACAGTCGCAGCAAACGTCGCCATTCCACAGCAAACAAAGTTGAAGTCTGAGACAGGAAACATTGCGAACAGAAAACAGTCTGAGCTGAGTGTGGACGAGGTCGAAATCGAACACGGTCTTTTAAATGACGGATAAGAGGATCCGCGCGTGTTTGCATGTTGTCTCCAAGCCTCGCTGTAGCCTTATGGTTTGCCAACATCATTGCATACATCCGTATGTGCAATCACAGAGCACGCGCGCAACACAAGGCTACTAGATGTATCAGCAGTACGCTGACATTTACTGGAGGCTGTATAGACTTTCCCAATTCGGCCTATTTAACGTTGTTACATTTGAATAACGATACACGTCCAAATTATCCTAGAATAGAAAACCCATATTTTATAGCTCGTCCTTGGGAGCTGAAGCAGGCTCGGGCTCCGCAGGTTCGCTTGTCACATTATCCGGCTGGAGCTCGGCCGTACCGTCAATAACAGAGTCGAAAAATTTAGAAATAGCATCAAGCTTGGTTACACCTAGAAGAAAGTTTTAAAAATGTCATTTTTGTAGGAAAAAAAATGTAGGAAAAAATGTAGGAAATATGACCAACCTTGGTATCGCACGGGACTGGTCGACCCAGGCGCGTAAACAAGAACCTTGGATGATTTCTCGGACCCTGCTTCATAACCTAAGGCCTCAGAGCTCGCCCCCTTGACATCAATATGTGAAGCGAGCTCGATTTGTCCGGTGTACTTGTTGCCCAAAACTTTCCATAGTAAAGGATTCTTCGTGTCCTTGGTAAGGAGAAGGGCCCGGGGAAGACCACGCTTAGCACTCTGTAACGAACAATTAGACGTGAACCTGAAATTTGAGAGAAGACTTACATCTTCGACCCAGGTATGAATATTGTCCAATCTACCTAGTTTCTTCACATGATTTGGAACACGGTTGGATGCCCATTTGAAAAATGCACCAGCTGTTCGTTCACCAGATTCGTAGGTCATTGGGTTAAGCTCTTTTCCTCGCGGGAAGAGCTGTATTGCAAGGTTAGAAATAGGGATACAACAAGATCATAACAACTTGCTTTGACTGTTGGGAACCCTTTTACGCCCTATATCCGGGCGTGAGCGCACGAAAGATGATATCTAGCGAAGTTAACATACCTGTTCTGCACAAAGAGGTTTGTTGGCATCGGCGTCACAGTCGACCGCATAGGTAGGAATGAGAGGATGGAGTCCCGATGCAGCTTTGCTGTACTCTGGGACCATCCGCTGACAGTGCTGTTGCAGAGATGTCAGTGACTCCTTGGCTTGAAGCTGGGATCCTTTGCGCTTACACCGCACCAAGGGGCAACAAATGCGACCATACAGGTTTGCTAAATTACGCATTAGTGACGAATCGCAACGCGAAAAAAGCAACCCGGTACATTGGCTTTCATGGCCTTCCGAAATCCCTTAGGATCCAGCATCTTCACTGTGGAGTCCTTGGGGAAGATGGCTGCGGATGCCAATGTCGAGGACATCGCTAGTGTTAACGCGATTAGTTGAGTGTTCCACATAGTTTGCTGAGGACAGATGTAAGCTTGGAATAAAGTAGTAGTTAACTTCCACGTCAGTCAATCGGTTCTTATTAAGTCGCATCGTGGGAAAATATTCACGAGCACGTGTGCAAAGAATTACCTTCTGCAACTTCCTCGTTCCTTCGGCCTTACCCCGGATCTATACGCGGATAATTTACAATTTACGCGTTGAATTACAAGCACCTGAACACTCTGTCGATTCTGTTGAATTCCTAAATTCTCCAGTGCACTTTTGTTGCTTTTTATATAGCCTATTCCAATGCAACCTTAAATATTACTTCAATAACAATATAAGTCTAAGAAACGGATTCTATAGCTCGTCCTTGGGAGCCTCTGCTGTTGCATGCGACGTCGCGGAAGCAGCCTGTTCTTCGCTCTTCTTCATGGTACCTGTTTCTGGCATCTCTACTCTTGAACCGCTTTCCTCAGGCTCTTTCTTCGGCATATCTCCCATCATACCCGGGTACCCTTGCGAGTTGGAGCCATGCGGATTGATGCCACTCTTAAGGGCTTCTTCAAAGTCGATGAGATCGGCAAAGCCTCCATGAAGCAGAGCAATACGTTGAGCCTCCTGTTTACGCTCGATTTCGAGTTCGGCCTCGTCTGGAACAAATTCTTCTGCGGCGGCTTGTGCATTGACGGTTTCAAGGTCGGCCGTACCATCAACAATCGAGTCGAAGAATTTAGAGAGAGAGTCAATTTTGGCTAAACCTAGAACGAATCTTGGGATTGGACGACTTCTACAAGAAAAGAAAAATACGACGGACCTTGGTATCGCATGAAGGTGGTCGATCCAGGTGCGTATATAAGAACCTTAGATGTCTTATCTTCCCCTGGTTCCAAGCCCATGACCACAGAGGTCTTTCCCTTGCGATCCCGGTGGTAAGCGAGTTCAATTTGTCCGGCGTACTTATTACCCAAGACCGTCCATAGTAAAGGAATCATCTTTTCTTTGGTAAGGAGAAGGGCCCGAGGAAGACCACTCTCAGCACTCTATGTGAAGAACAATCAGTCAATGGCCACGAACATGGAAATAATTGGGATCATACTGCATCTACCCAAGGCTGCATATGATCCAGCATGCGTATTCTTTTGATGTGATTCGGTACACCTCGGGATGCCCAGTAGAAAAATCCACTCGATGTTCGTTCGCCATCGAAAATCACCGGGTCGAGCGTGTTTCCTCTGGGGAAGAGCTATATCGCGATGTTAGAATTAGTGATGACACAAGTAACACAACTTGCTTTGACTGTCGGGAGACTTGTTGCACCCTACATTCAGGCTTTAGTGGACAAAGCATTATGCGAATAGTCAAGTTAACACACACCTGTTCTGCGCATAAGTGTTTGTTGGTGTCAGCGTCACAGTCGACCGCATAAGAAGGAATGGAAGGATAGAGTCCTAATGCGCCTTTGCTGTACTCTGGAGCCATTCGCTGGCAGTCCTGTCCCAGAGAGGTAAGCAATGCAGCTTGAAAAGGCTAGTGTCCTCCAGGCTTACACTAGACCCAGGGGCAACAAAAGCGACCATAACAGTTTCCTAAACTGCACGTCAATCACAAATCACGGTCAAAGCATTTCTGGTGCAGTACATTAGCTTCTAAAGCCTTTTGAAATCCTTCGGGTTCCAGCATCTTCACTACAGTGTGCTTTGGAAACATGCTTGCTGAGCCGCATGTCGAGGATATCGCTAGCGTTAATGCGATGAGCTGAGTGTTCCACATTGTTTACAGCGAAGAACGAGACTGGAGTAGTAGACGGTGGTGCTAAACAGTGATTCTGAACGATCTCCACGTCAGTGCTTGCGCTTAAGACGGAGTTACCGTCCCACTACCACTGCCACTGTACTGTATATATACACGGCCACATGGTTACTAATGCATCTTCAAAGAGAAGCTTCGTGATTGGAAGAAGAGAAATGGTGGGCCTCAACAGAAAGGCTTGAAGTCGTTATCCACAGTCAGAGGTTAAGATTTTCACCACTTTCAACAAGTAGGCAAAAAGAAAGAGGAAGAAAGCTGAAAGCGTGGGAGGACTAGCTGATATTGAGCGCTTGAGCGGCAAATACGGAAAATGATGCGAAATTAGCGTTTGTACATGACTCTTTCCTTTTATAGAGAATGGTACTAAGTTCATAGCAATATACATTGTAGAGGAGGGGACCTGGCATGTGGGCCACATTGCCTCAAGCTTAGATAGCTTGGTCGTAGGTGGCCCCAGTTGACGTCGATGCAGATGTTTGATCCTTGGTTTGATCAGCTCTCATGTCCACGGATAATTGCCATCTATTGATTCATACGCCCCATTCTTTTAGCTGAATGCTACAGAGCCCAAGCTATCTAAGCAGAAACCGTCTTCATGATGATTACAGGTCCGCTCGTCATTGAGCCAACATTGAGCCCACCAGCCTGCCAGCCATTTTGAACGCTTTGGCTTCAGCATCGTCCCCTACTTGTCCTTATGCCCCACAGACCTTTCAACGCCGGTCCCATCCGAGCGCTTGGGTCAGCTTTTTAAAAGTGACAAGAGCTTGCTTCCAGCCTGATACCCGTCCAGCAACCAAATCGTAGATAAACAGTGCTTAGAGAGGAGAGTAACCCTCACAGCGTTCAAGTATGTGGGAGTAGAATTCAAATAGATAAAAAGCCGATTGAACAGTCGAGAGTCGGTTTACTCTCTTCGGTGAAATAATCAGGATCGCCCGCCTAAGGCGGCTACTAGAGGCTACTAGTCGGGGATATTTTCTAAAGAAAAGAGACATACTTATCAGGACTTCTTCTCTTTTATTCAGATATAGTAGAACAGTGGAGTCGTCGGGGCACCAAGCCCAAGAACAAAGAAGCGATGTTTTCAGTAAACCACTTGAGACTGAGATTTATTTTTCCAGCGGGGGGAGGAGGACGGAAAAAGAGGGGTGCAGGGACCTGCAGGGACTCGTCGTTCCTTTGCTTCAGTGAAATCAAGATTGGATGCGCCTCTATGCACCTTTATTCGGGACGCCCAGGAAGGACCGGGCTAGGACCATAGAAGTTTTCATCCTACAGGCTGCAGCACTAGTAATTCACCAGGGTCGAGTCTGCTGGTTATCCCCCACCCTTTGAGACTGGTTGTTCCTGTTCCCTTTGGGACCCCGCTGTGGAGCGGAGCAGAGTACAACACCACTACTACTGATTTTCCTGAAACCGTTCAAGGTACTACCAGTGCATATTATTTTGAGATTTTCGCATAGAAATCGTTTTCAGACATAGCTATGTGAATGCTGCAAAAGCGAAGGTGGTGAAACCCTGACTTTGTACTGCAGGTAGACATTTTTTGGGGGGAAGAAAGAGTAGAGCTACTTGAAAATATACTCCCAACCACTTTCGATTCTACGAACGGGCATGAATGAATACCAAATCCTATTATACGGGCATATGTACCCGCGAGTTAATCAAGAGCTCACAGTTGATAATAATAATAATAATAGGTATATTAAAAGACGCGGCACGAAAACCCCACATACATACAACAGGACTACGCATGTACACGAAGAAAACCCTCGCCGTCCAGTCAAAAAAAATAAAGAAAAGAATGCAGATACCACGAGTTTTTTTTCGTTGTCGCACGAGTCGCCATTGAGCCGAGCCCTTGCCGCCATATGCTATCTGCGATAATTAATATTAATCCCCGATGGCCACACTCGCAACGGGGCCGAGCAGGAAGGGAAGGAGATCATAGGAACAGAGAGAGCACCATCGCGGAGCTTATGACTCCAAATGCACTAGTCCACACGGTTCCGTCAACAGCGAGTCCGAGACCGGAATTTGAGTTGGACGAGGTGGTACTATTGCTAGCTCCAGAAGTGGGGGATGCGGTGATCGTCGAAGTGACTTTGTTGCCTGCAGCTCCTGATGTGTTTCCGCCGACAATCGTAGCAGATGGAGGGGCGGGAGTGGAGGTAGTAGCGCCAGAAGTGCCGGAGGCAGTACCAGAGGCAGTACCAGAGGACGAAGTAGACTTAGATGAGGTTGTAGCGGTTGTCGAATCTGCCGGAACGCTACCCGATGTAATACCAGAGGCGAATGATGGTGGGGCAGAGGCAGTTGCGTCGACCAGTGCACCGGTTCCCCAAGGGATTTTCTCGCCTAGAAGTATGTCAGTGATTAATAAATAGCGCAATCGATGAAACGCACCGTCTGGCTGGGTAGAGTTTGGCGGAGCCGTGGTAGCTCCTGAGGAAGAGGCTATCGCGAACCTAGTCGTCCACTGAGGGTTGCTCGTTTCCAGCGGCGAAACAAACTGGTAAAAGTAAATCGCCGAGAACGGGTTGACCTGGGGACACGTCCAACTAAACGATCCATCTTTGGTTCCGTCTTGACCGGTAGCGACAGCTGGGGGCGCCCATCCATCAGCGGCGGAAGATATTGACAAGACAAGATATACGCACTGGTCAAGAAAACCATGTTAAAGTTGTCACCAGTCATGAGTTCGATGGCCATGTTTGACCAATTGGACGTCGAATTGCTATGCGATTCCCGTCAGCGCGCGTGAAAAAAAGATGTTGAACGAATACGCACGAATCGCCCGTCCAGTTAATGGTGCAAGTGGTACCCGCGTTTGCAGTGTTTGGCGTTGAAGGAAAGACATCGGCACGAACGAGAGTGGTCGTTACTGAGGCAAGGAGAATGGCGAGGGAGAACGAAGAAATCATGGTGTAAATAGGGCTAAAAAAAGTTGGAAGAAATGAGAATTGGGTAGGATTGAAACTTTAAGAAAGTTGGGACCTTTTTGACAACGAGCGAGGCTGTGAAGGTTCAAAGAGTGGAAGGGATAGAACAAGAGCAGGCGGTGTGGATGCGAGTGTCGTCTGGTTATTTTTAATACTTCGGATTCGCCAGGGGTAAAACATGCCGTTGTGCCAAGACATTTTAGCGCCTGATTTGCGAACATACGGAAACTCCTCCCAACAGAGGCTATGTATCGGAAAATCACATATCTCATTCGCTGCTGTTGTGTCGACGGCGTTGAGGGCCCGAGTCCCCCACAAACGACAAACGGCCTTGTGGCTATCATGAAATATGACTGAGGGATGTCGAACGCTAGCGCTGAAGCCAACGGGAACAACAACAGAATCTGAAACCATAATATGATGGTAACTCAACAAAGATGTAGTAGTAAGTATACCAATACGTCCCTTACGCTGTCATAAGTTGGCTGCCTCCTTTCCTTTCCCTTTCTTCTGTTTCCCTTTCCTCGTACTTGAGCTTGATGATCCGACTTCCGCTACGTGAGGAGCAACATACATCGGACTCCCATCTCGAAGATTAGCCCATGGTCTTATCGGATCAACTCTACTCTTCGTAAACACAACTTCCGCTGAGGGCGGCGGAACTCGCACAACAGCAGCAGCTCTCTCCTCTTCAATCTCAGTTTCCGATCGCGAAGCAGGCCTCGAAGACGCAGGCGTACTGGTATAAGAAGAAACCAATACTTTCTTCGTTTTCGAGTCGAGTGATAAGACTTTACGCGTTTGTGGAACCTGAGGACGAGGTGCAGCCAGAGTAGCACTTGGAGCTGCGCCAGAAAGAGTAGGAAAAGCGCCGGCCTGCTGTCGCGCTGCCTCAATAGCGCGCTCTCGAGCCGCTATCTCCTTCGCTATCGTCTCGTCTAGCTGAGCCTGCAAGCGACTGATAAGTGATTCCCGCTGATTTCCTGGGATTAATGAAGCAAGGCAGTGAGGACAGGCATAGTTTGGTTGGTTGATTTCGCAGAGAATGAGGCCGCAGTTTCGACAGATGGATGTATATGTCGACAGCGAATGTTCTCGGGCTTGATATACAGATGTCAATAAGCACGTATACAGTCAAGATATGTAGTTACGCACCTTGACAGTAGCAGCCTCCCTTTGGATCTTTCTTGAGCGTCTGAGTATCGTTCAACGCCGACAATAGCGCTTCAAGTCTGCGCACATCGCTGCTCTTTGCTTCCTGCGGCACATTTGTATTTTTTCCTTTTCCTTTGCCTTTCGTGTTTGATTGAGAGGAAGATGGGCGAGAGGGCTTTAATCTGTCGGAAGGAACAGAGGTCCACGGAGTATGATACATCAAAGACGATGGTAGGAAACAAAGATTGATTACATACGTATTATTGCTACAATCGTAATTATTACTGAATTACAGATAAATCTGGTCATAACAAGCATCAGCGAAGTCGTCCAAGTACATATATTCTCATATCGAACCAAGCCTCAGCTCCTGCCCTCTCCACAGCACCTTCATCAACAACCTAAAATAATCAATCCATCCCCAGAAATACGTTATAATCACAACTATCCCCCGCGTGAACACATCCATTTCCCCGATATCCAACGGTGCCTCCACCTCCGCTACAGGCATCAAAAGACTCGCACGACCGATATGGTGTGTATGATGGTGAAACAGCTTGAGAGCTTCGTCTGCAGAGGGCCGATTTATCGGCGATGGATCCTGCATCCGCGAAAGGAGTGGACGGAGGCATGGGATGGACTACGACGAGGTACTCTATCAATTTTGACTGAGAAGGAAAAAAATGCAAGTTACCTTGCCAAAATACCGCTCGAACACCATGCCCAGAACAAACACATCACCCTTAAATGGATCATATAATCGTGTCGGGACACTTTCTCCCTCCGAGTCAAGTTCGTATATCTCAGGAATCTCTTTATGCCATCCATGTCGAAACTGAACGGGCCTGCGCTCCTTGAATTTGGTGCTGGAGCCAAGATCGATGAGGAGATACCGCGCGGTAGCGTCTATACGATCAACAGGGTTGGTTTCTAGAACCAAAGTGCAAGTAAGTATAAGCGACATGAGAGAGATTACAGCGAAGATGAGAAAGAAACCCGCCTGCAAAACACTGACTTGTTGCGTCCATCATGAGGTTTTCGGAACGAATGTCTCTGGAGAAACGATCTCAATCTCAGTATACAACAAAAAGAAAGCTCCGATATAGATACGTGACTCACCGATGTGCGATATTATGCGTATGGAGAAACACCAGGCCCTGGTGAGTGGAGATTCAGTCACGATAAACACCAGCTAGAAAGGTACCAACACCACCATACCTCCAATATCTGCCTCACGAACTCCAGCACCTCCCACGCCAGCCTGAACGGTAGATCATTCCAACGCCTCGCATACGGAAACACAGCGATAAAAGCATTCGTACACCCAGTACTTTCCACCTCTACCGGAGAATAAAGCTCAAAACTATCGATCATTTGAATACAGTGATTTCGCGGATCTTGCGCGAGCGCTGGGGATGAAAGATACTGTAAAGTCTCTATTTCGTTCGAGTCGGGGGTATTGGCGGATTCTGACATGGAGATGAATTTCAGAGCGACTGGCGCGCCATCGCTGATTCGTGTGGCGTCTAGTACGGTTAATGCTCCAGTTGACTATTGTGATTGTTATCATTTTGTTATCATTATTGAGTTGCTTGACACCAAAAAAAACAAAAAAAACGCAACTGGTGCTGCATCCTCATATTCGTATCTCCAAGTTGGTCGCATGAATAGATCAGCAGTCGTCATCCCTTCTTTTATCCACGAACCTACCCATCCAGGACGATATCGTGAACGAAGTTGATATCCTCGTCTTTCAATATTTGGGTATATACTTGACCATCGTTTTTCTTGGGGTGTTAATCCCAGAGGAAAGTGGGGATCGTCTTCTTCGTTAATTTCGGCCAGTGGAAGAAGGGGAAGCGAGGACGATGGCGAAGGAGCGGGCTGCATAAGCGAAACGAAAGTTTTGAAGCGAATGGAAGTTTTAAAGCGAACGATAAAGTTGAAGCAAACGACAATGCTAAAGCAAAGGAGGCCGTATACTGGAAGGAGCTAAGTAAATTTTTTCTAATTGATTATATTGACGGCAGAAAGACATGGACATGGACGGACTCGGAATTCGGGTACGAAGGACAAAGACGACAAAGACGATAAGACGCTATACCGGCGCTTAACCTTGTTTTTATGTAAGCGCTGTGAGTAAGGACTCCTTGGCCTCAAGCCCACAAGCTCTTTCTACAAGTAGGCAAGTCCGTCGGGGTTTGCGTAGCAACCAAAGTAGGGGAAAGCGCAACTAGGCTGACGGTCCGAGGATCTTGGCCTGAGGAGCAGGTTTACGAGGTAAAGAAACGCATATCCATCGGGATAGATTGCATGCTACACGTTTTTCCCATTAGGAGGAGGAAACGCTCCGTAAGTTTTGAGTCGTCTTCGAACGAGCCAGCGCGCGCACCGACATAATGATAGCAGGAAGAATGCAGCGATGTTAACAGCGAAGGTGGAAGGTGGTGTTAAGGCGGGTCAGAAGCCGACTTCCTCAAGTTGGAGATCTCACGAACATTATAGATGTACATCGAATTGATTGAAGTTTCGAATCTAAGTATTCTACAAACTGTATCACGAAAGCTATGCGGGAATCATCTACACGTGCTAAGAATGGAAAGTCGTAACGGTTCTAGGTATGTAATGTATGATCTACAAATGAAGTGAGCAATGAAAACGGTCTAAATTTTTTGTACATAGATAGTAGTATTAAGTGAGTATAATTTTCGGTTGATATTGGTAAATCTAAACAGAAAGAGGACTGTAACAATATTTTAAATCAGAAGCAGCGGCAGGAGCGAGAAATAAAACTCACGAAGAGAGCGCAGTGCTGGATCGGAACATTGTCTTTTCATCGTCGGCTTTGTTCGGCTTCTCCGAATCTTCAAGTCGTTTCGCAGGCCATCCAACATAGACAGAGTCAGCTTCGGCAACTTCTCCAGAAGTGAGCAAGGTGTGTTCACAGAGCATGCTGTTATCCTCCATGGATGCACCGGATAACAGGCGAGAACCGGTACGCATAGCACATCTACAGAGGGATTAAGCTACAGGAGACAACCAATAACATAAACACTTACCCATTACCGATCTTCAATGAGTTCAAGGCAAAGTTGCCTCTAGAGTTGATATGGGCAACAACGGAACAGTTGTCTAACGAAACGTCATCGCCGATCTGAAACTTGGGAGTTAGCGGCGAAAAAAAGTGGACGAGAAATGGACCACATACATCGACAAGATCAGGTTCAGTCATAAGGCCTAACTTGCCACTTGGGTAAAGGTTGCAGTCCTTGCCGATCTTGGCGCCTAAGAGTCTGAAGTACCAAACCAGGTACGCCGAACCAGTGAGGGGAGCCAGAACACCTCCAATACCGTGACCCACGAACAAGGGACGGGAACAAACAAGATGTAATTGCCACCGTTGACAGTAATCACTTTCGTCCCAAGCGCAAGGACCGGTTTTCTCTTGCCAATTATAATCCATTTAGTTAAAACCACCCAAAGGACAGTTAGGAGGGCTTGAATGTTGATTACAACGACAAATGAGGCTGCGATGAAACCGTAGAGAATCCCAAAACGGTACCAGTGCTCTTGGAAAAGATGGAGTTCCGGCATGAACTTGTATAGCAGGCGAAGGAATTGAGCTGCAGCAACAGCACCAATGGACCAGTAAGCGGCCGAGCAAGCAGTGACGACGAGGTTGATGGTAAGAAGGATGGGATAAGGCCATACAAAGTAATTTGCCTCCCGCTTGTAGAAGGCTCGACCGAAAGGTGTAATAGTATTGACTTCACCGTTGGAAGGGGATCCCTTGTTGAAACACAAGGCTTCGCCATTTACTATGAGATCATGATTTAATCCAAGATCATGAATGTAGCCTCGAGACACACTGACCATTACCCATCCAAGTAGAGCCATCTTCATAAGAAGTATTTCTCTTCGCTAAAGTGCCAGAACCCATGACGGCGCGGGAGCCTACGGACACACCAGGGAGAAGAATAACGCGATCCGCAATCATGGCTATGCCGAAGAATTAGTTTGAGATTTAACAGGAGGACTTGTTTCGTTTGCTTACCCCCATTGCCAACGCGGATTTTCTCGGCGCCCAGTCTATCTGTAGTATAGATTTCCGATCTTGAACCAAAGACGACCTGCAAAATTGCGAATTAGATAATGAACTTCGTCGAAAGAGAATGGGCTTACGTCGTCGCCAATCTCCAGCAGCTCGGGATCGGGGCAGTAGATACCTGACCCTGGCCAGTAAACCCGGCGGCCTATCTTGGCACCCATCATCCGGTATACAAACTATCATAACCCGTTTGAGATGCTTAGACAGAAAGTTATCAGGTAGGGCACTTACAGATACACCTTCGTAATGCGTGCCCATGACAGAAAACGCCGTTTTGAGGCTGCGCTGAGACAGCAGGATCGAGTTGATGTACCTTCTGAGCAAAACGAGTTGAGAAGCGTCCTCAGCCTGGCCCGGTTGGTTGAGCCCGAAAATACGTTTGACGATAACCGCGAGGAATACATGCAACAACGGGGTACAGGTGGCCCTGACCATCCTTGACACGGCATGCCAGAGCACTCGTCTAGGATCTGAGAACCAGTACACAACAGCGACAAGAGGGTTTGGAGAGTTGGGCAGGATAAGATTTGTTTCAGCCATCATCAGGTATAGGATAGCAAACCAAGGAACATCTAAACAATGTCAGTTAGATTGAAGTAGGTAGAATCCATGTCAACTCACAGGAAGCAAACAGTATGATACCAATAATTGGCCATGCAACGAAGCATTTAAGAAGCCAGTGAGGTTCCAGGAAAGATGTTCGGTTGTAAGCAGCAAATGATTGTGGCGAAGGTTTTTCGAGCGATGATGAATGAGGACCATAGACAGCACCTTCCGGAATAACAGCGCCAGGTGAAATCTGCGTATAGCTGTTGATGACAGCTCTCCGACCAATCACGATAGGTTCAAGGCGGAAGTAACCCTCGCGTTCGACGCAGAACCCGCTGACAACAGAAGAATCGATCCTGCAGCCGTCTTCCAGAGTAAGTAGGTCGAATTCCCCAAGACGAGAGTGTTTGCTAATGTACACATTTTTGCCAATGCGTGCACCGAGAAGCCGGTAGTAGAGTATGCTCAGTTCTGGATGCATAGCAAAGATACCACGTCCGGCCGAGCTGAATACCAATTGTCAATACACAACTCGAGTGTCAGGGAGGAGAGTCCACGAACACAATAGATTGATTAACGATCCACCACCGAAGATAATATGTTGACCACCTAATAATCTTTGAGAGAAAGGACAAACGAAGAATAGGGATGAATGCGTACATTGGATGGTGTCCGGGCTTGTACTTGCCAATGACGACCCACTTGAAAACGATAGCAGCTACTGGAGCACAGATACGTATGGCCAATCGAGCGGCAGCGATAGCGCAAAGTAGCCCGAGCATGCGTTCATAGTAGCCTGTGTCCACCAGAGGAGCCAAGTAAGACATAGTGAACAAAAGAATGGACCCTTTCGAAAGAAGGTAAGCTAAGAAAACTCTGACGACGAGTAGGCGAGACTTACATGTGACAGCGGTTTTCAGAGGATAGAAAAACACCATCGGTAGGGCTTGGATCATGAGGTTGAATGGGTGGGTCTGCCCGCGTCCCTTTTGTCCGTAATAGTTTTCCAACGTTACTTCCGAATTGTTGACGGTATTTGGATAGGTTTGGAATTTGGAGTCCTTGAGAGTTTCCAAAGACTTCCGCCGATGAGCTTCGATGAGAGATGCAATTCCAGTAACAGTGCTGTTTGTGAATATGGCAGCCACGGCAACACCGGCATTGGTTCTCTTCCGGATATGGTAAGAAAGTTTTCCGAGGAGAAGAGAGTTGCCACCAAGTAAAAAGAAATCCGAGTCACCGGATATCATGGCTGGTTCGATAGACAAAAGCTCTGCAATGATGTCGCGAACGGTGATTGCGGTCGTAGACATCGAAGCAGCATTTTTGCGGATAATCTCTGCGTCAAGAGAGGCAAAATCGAACTCGTCAGGATTGATTCTCGGCAAAGGGGACGAGAGGAGGTGGATTTCAGGGATTGCATATCCAGGCAACAAGAGAGACAAACGCGATTTGATGGGTGCTGATTCTACATTTGCTTTTTGATCCGCAGAAACAAAGGCCTCTGGAAGTCCGTCATGACGAGAACGTACAGCAATATCATCGACACCGTCAACATCTAGTAAGAGCCGTCTGATTTCACTAAGATCGAGCCGGACGGAGGTACAGTTGATTGGATCAGACAACGATGCACTTGGTGGGGGGACATCAGCCTCAAAATGACGAGCAAGGGCTGGAACGTCGTCAGTCATGCAACCAAGACTCAGCCGCTGGGCTAGCTTGATTCGCAGAGGTTTTCCGGCACTAGACCAGTTCAATTCGAGTCTTCAAATCAGAAACACCAAAATACACTTACTTGTTCTTTGGCACGTCTTTCATATACACCACTGCGAATGGCCATTTCGATGGGTGCAGATGGTCCTTCAATAAGTCGAGTAATTGAGCTAGCCCAATGACTGGGCGACCCGGGACAGGAACAATAATTACACCAATAGCTTCCTGGAGAACATCATGTTCAATGGAAAATGCCAGAGTAGTCTGCGTGATGCAAGTCAGAAGGTTTCTAATAAAGACTATTGCAAAAGTTACCTTGACAAACTCTTTAGCAGCTGTGACAATCGCCTCTTCGATTTCAAATGGGGAGATAATTTCACCGCCTTTGTTAATGATTTCCTTGGAACGGCCGTTGATAAAGAGGTAACCGTCATCATCCAAGTAGCCCATATCACCAGAATCGAACCATCCCTCGCTGGAGAATGCGGAGGTGTCTAACGGTACATTAATGTCGGGAGATACCTCGTAACCGGCGAACGTAGGCAGTCCGCGCACGCAGACAGATCCAGTTTTCCCCGGCATAAGCTCACGCTCGATATCAGAAGGATCTCTAATGGACAAGTAAGGGCCGCAGGCAAGCCCGGAGCAGCCTGGACGTTCTAGTTGATATGTTGTCGGAGGCGAAGCTATAGGCATGCATCTGGGACAAAATGTTTTAGGAGATGCGTAGGTCGGACAGTAGGTAAAGAACTCACTCAGTCATTCCGTATGAAGGTAAAATAGCAGCGTTGCCGAAACACACTTTCATGTCAGCTGCAAGCGAAGGTAAGAGCCCTCCTGCGGCGTTGCAAATCATACGAATCCGTAAATCACGTCTCGGTACGATATGCTCAGGCTGCGAAGTGAGAATAGCATGATGGATGGTAGGCGCGGCATAATACCTAAAAACACATTGGTAAATCAAACCATGAGATAAAAGTATCGCATACCATGTAGCTTGTAACTGAATGGCTAAAGTCCAGAAAGCAATAGCATCAAATCCAGGGCACATAATTGCGCTGCCCCCGGAAAGAATCGGGGCCATGAGGTTACGGACGATCCCTCCCACATGGAATAGAGGCATCATGTTCACTGGAAATAAGTCATTAGATCAATGAAGACAACTGATTGTTGCCACCTACTATTCACGTCGGAAGACTTCAGATCCCAAGAATGCACGACGGCCCAAGTCCCGACAAGCAAAGACTGTAACGTGTAAGGAACAACTTTTTTCTTTCCACTAGTACCAGATGTATGGAGCACTAAGGACTGATCGTTGAGACCGTGAGGCTCAGACTGTGTCCTCGGCGTACAATCCTCTTCTCCCATGACCGACATATCGAACAGACCACAAGGTCCTATCGTCCGCTCCTCGACGAATATGACATCACAACCCAATTGATGTCGCAGAGCCTGAAGTTCTAGACGTTCCTCGGCGTCTCGAGTTGTCACAATCGCCTTCACATTGAGCCGCGCCGCGTCTTCCATAAGTTCAGGGCCGGTGCAACTGGAGTTGACGGGGGCGCAGGTATGGTAGGTGGCTAGAGAAAGAAGCGCGAGAGCATTGGCTGGACCAGTTGGAAGAGCAAGCATGACTCTGTCATTCCGGCCGAGACTTTTACCAGAGGTTGAACGAGGCAAAATAAAACGCGAGATGAAGGAATGTATAACATCATGGCATAAAGGTGGCCTCGATGGGTCGGGAGAAAAGAGAGCTGGTTGAGCAGTAGTGGGGATACAGTCTAAGAGAGATTTCACATCCGAACTGGCGAAACACTGGGCAAGAGAGTCTCCAAGTGAAGTATTGGCTGGAGGTGTTGCTCTAGTGCGCAGAAACTCCAGAGGAATAGACATGGTCTTTCGAAGGACACTGCTGTCGTTCGAAGAGAGAACCAGTGGTGCTTTTATCTTCGCGAGCCCATTTCGGAAAATTAAAGATTTGCATGTCCATGACAAGACAAATGGAAAGTATCGTAACACAAACGAGCATAAGAGCTCGGTTTGGTTTGAGTTAACGATCAAATCTACGGCCATTTAATTCCAGCCTACTTACCAAGTATGAAATACGAGATATAAGAGTTACCTTGCACATAACCCGAGAAGAAACCCTGTCAATTGAGTAATACTGATTCATCATTCAAGTATGTTAAAATGGAGATTTTCGGGAGAATTTGGTCCGAGAGCACTGGCAATGGCTACCGATACATGACGGTGACCGCTGGTGGCCGACGCGTCGAATGAAAGGTGAAAAAAGCATCAAGTTCGGGACCTCCTGAACGGTAGTTCGCAACGACAAAAGAACATAGTGCTGGGAATGAATAAAGCATTGTACGAATGCAAGAGATGGAACCGTGAGAAGGCGCCTGTTAATCTTATCTCATGACTGATCGTTTATGGCGGAATTTACCGAACCAAAGTATGTATAACTCTGTTAAGGGTGGCAAACAAGCCTGCTGCCTGTGTACTTACTTACTTGCTCTAGACTCGCTGGCTCCGACGTCGTCGTAGCCGCACCCGGGCCGATCACAAAAAAGCCGACATAATCTAGGTAGATCTCTACGTTTAAACCGTCGAAATTCAAGCATCCAACGCTGTGGTGAGCGGTAAATTTTGGTTTTGCTACCAAGGTATGTATGTATACATGCTGATGCCTCACGGAAATCTCATGTGCAACAATCAATTATTTCCGGCTTTTACCATTAACGTAGCCACCAACAAATTTATGAATGAGGTTATGCACTATTTAACATTTTACACATAATCGATAGAGGGTGGTCTAACAGATATCTGCTACGTATTATGGCGTAGAAGATGTTCAGAATTTCGCGCTTGCCTGTTGCTCTGATACTAATCCACCCAATTCAAAAAAATTTAAATGATATCATTGCGGCTGAAATGTTGATTTTGAATCTGAATACGGATGATCTTATCACTTGCTTCGTTTTCAACCGCAATCGTTAATTTTTAGCCTTTGCATACCATGAAACCATTTGATGGTATCCTTATCTTCCATGCTTGAGCAAACCGGTCTATGGGCGTTTTTTCCATGGATAAGAAAGACGCCGCGGATTGCAGTCCATCTCGTATGATGGGTTGATTCCGTTAGAAATCCGACATCTTATGGTACTCCACATGTGTAACCTCATGTTCGGGTATGTTTCACAGTGCACAACTCAACACGTTTCTCCTATCGTCCGCTTGAGAAAGGACACGCCTTCTGGCTGAGATAAGACCGATCGATAAGAGAACAGTAAGATGAGGCACCCTATAGCAAAATCTTTATCTCTGCGAAACCTTTGGTCTTCTAATAACGGCAGCCTCGATGGCCAGGAATTAACGTTCAGGACGCGACCTCCATATCCCCGCCCCTATCGCAGCAGATCCCAGCCCCCTTGAGAAGTAGCGCTCAGCAGCAGGAGATACAACTTGCAGTAAATGATATCATCAATATTATGGCCGCAGAGCTGAGAGCTAATTCAACAAATGACTTCAGTAAACGAACTGATTTTCCGAGAATGCACGTAAATCATTGTGAAATCTAGGAGAAGCTTTGTTAGGTACTGAAGTCATCGCGTTGCTTACCACTGTAAGTACATGCATTAAGGGAGCAAAAGGAATCCGAAGGCTCGACGAAAAGTGTCAAGCTTAAGATTAAAGATACGCATGGCCGTGACGGTTTCAGACATACATGTAATGCACTACTCGCTATGATCTCTGCCCTTGAACCATTTGTCGACGAAGAACACACGGAGGTTGGAACAAAGTGTTCTGGTAACGTTTGAACTTTTCAAACAATCAATGGGTCGTCGGGTTCTATTCGGGTTCGGCATGCCAATATAGGCGACTATCTTTCTTCGAACGCACGAGAAGTGGAGCAGGATTCATACAAGTGGAGCAGCGCTACTTTACCTCCGAGAGTCCGAGTCAATATTAAGTACTATCGTACGCGACAATTCAGAACGGGAAGCGAATTAACAAGAATTAACTGGTACTGAATTACCTGGTACTGAATTACCTGGTACTGACTATCTGTTCAAATGTTCAAGTGGTGTACTGTGGTGTACCGCTGAGTGATCCTGCTCAAGTGTGAGGTGATGCACTCACTTTTGAAGCGAAAGAAGACTGGAGGGACGGGCAGGAAAGTATGATATCACTAGAAAAACAACACACGATAAAGCGGAATTAGTTCGGAGTTAACGGTTTGAACCTTCATAATCCTAAGGAGATTCTGTACACGATAAACAACATCAATATATGCGCGACACATTGATTCGAAAGATCCCTAGACTTGTGTTCCTCGAGTAAACTATCAATGTCCCTTGGACCTTTGAGCAAACATGATATGCCAGCATTATCGATAAGTCATGAAACCATTAATGCGTACTTGTGTGTAGTAACACAAAAAACGACTGGTCGGAAATTAAACAATTGGAATACAAGAAAGCTGAGAGGATAATGGAACTGTCATCATCGCCTGCGTGAATCGTCTCTACATCGGTTGGACATAGTTTTTGCAGTCCTAACATAATGTGTCCGAGCTAGCTAGTAGCATTAGATCTTGCACGAAGACGGAACGTCGTAGAAAGGAGGCCGAAGCGATTTCCATAGAGGCTCGGGCTTACGGTACCACTTTCACTGCAGGTAGAGTTTTCGTACGGAGATACCTCCCTCCGGTTTTGCAGATAGCCGGAACGCATATAGGGGTTACAAAGTCACTCCCTCATCGATTGTCTGTTTTCTCTCGTTTTCACTGATACTAATAGTTCATCATATTTACACTATGCTCAAGGTACGACTGATATGGGCCAGGACAACACAACTCGATTGGCAGCAACATCCGGATGGCCACCGACGCCGCGATACGTCGCACAAGTCTCGTACATGCTACAGAGCTTTGGTCGGTGTTGGGGGATTGCGTTCTCCGAGAACGGGTCGGACCGACTTGAAGATAATCAAACTCCATTTCGTCATCATTTCTTATACGCGTCTTCTCTGTCACTAAAAGTACAACGTCGAATATGAATCTACATATGCATTTTGACTTGGAACTGTCACCTCTGAGGCCAACGAACCAGTTCCCTCGGGTGTCCGCCGTGGTCTACGGTGTAGCAACGCATATTATAACGTGACTCACCTTCACGTTATATCTCATCATATTTTTCGCAGTGCTCACTGGTAAGGCTTCGATGGCGCGTCGTCTTTAGTGTTCTACAGCCAGATGGCATCCTCAAGCACGACTGACGATCTCCGAGTCCATTAACAGACTCAACTTCGCCTCCATTCTGTGTATTATAGCTGTTCGGAATCGGACTAGTTGGACTTGTGTAGCTTCCTATATAATCAATGAAACCCCCAACCTGTAAACGCCCTCAAAATGTATCAGCATACTCTCCCAGGCTCACCCTTACGGTGCAGCCGCTCGTAATCATATTAAACAAGTGTGTGCGATGCTTGAAGGTCTGTCGCAGGATCGGCAGATTTAACTTTTTCTCGTGAAGGTGATTATTTCGATTGTCATTGAATTAATTCTGAGATATGACGAGCTGTGGCCCAAATTCTAGTATGTACCCTCAATGAAGACGGAGGACCGAAAACTGCAGGTAATTACTTACGGTGTCGGTATAGGTGGCCAGACGTTTTTATGGTTAACGAGAGTCGGTTTCCATTTCATCAACGCGTGTGAGTTTCCAGAGTATCGGAAAGTGGAGTGAGAACGATACCTTCCTCTTCGAAATTTTTCAGCGAACGGGAAAGAGGAAAATATGACGAGATGAGCGATAAGTAGTACCAAATCGGACAATTGGCATGCGAAAAATATGGTGTTCCAATGAACTGGAAAGAGCTGTTCTTCTCAAGCAATCGGTTGTTCTCGTGGGGTGACGGAAACTAGCATTTGCAAGCCTCATGTGAAGTCGAAGTTCTTCTGCTTGTTCTGGTCTCATTTCCTGTATACCTATTTTACGCATTTGGTGACACAGGCGCTTGCATCATTCTAGGAGCCAAGTACAGCGGAGATGACAGGTCTGTTTGAAGTGCTTGAAGACAGCTTGTGAGACGGTAGCGAGGAGGCGGGGGTATACTGCCGGTATGAATTCCATAACACTCATCATGAAAACCCTAGTACCTTTTCTGTTGAAGAAATCGTGTCGGGGACGAAGAAGCAATAAGCTGAAAGTAGAAGCGAAATGCGTGAAGTGGCAAACTGGGAAAAAAAAAAATCCGACACCATCCTGAATCGCGTAGTAGCACCATCCTTGGTAAGTACTAAATTGATAGTTCAATCAAATCAAGTCAATGAGGTGGATATGAAAATCATTGCTCTTGGTACATAGAACATAGTAAATCGATGACCCAATCATTCGGGGGAGTTTTTCCCTCAAGCAAATATTGGAGGCGTGAAAGAGAATCCAGATGCAATCTTTTTAGTTTTTTTTTTTCCATTGAAGAGAGGGTAGTTTTGATTAAGTTTTATCTTGGCGGCACGCGAAGCCGGCGGGATTATGCAATGCATTGTTTAAAGTTGATGGCCGTAAGATCGGCAGAGATGGGATTGCGTCGGCCCGAGAAGGTACTAACCTTGTGGCTATCCATTGCAAGTTCGCAGTCTGCATATCTTGCGCCACTATTACACTGGCGGCCCTACATTTACAATTTCATTATTTCATACCCTCACTGCCAGCTGTAGGCCTGCAGCTTGAATGTTCGCGCGTAGAAATGTCTCGTATAGGATCTTGCCTGAGCTGTAAACGTTACCATTATTGCTAGGAAATATTGAATGATTTGTGCCAACTATAACCATGATCATTGAGCAATGACTTTTTTACAGATCAAAAATCGAGCCTCCCTGGGAACTTATGGAAAGCATAAAAAGTTCAGACAGGGGTCATTGTGAATTGAGGAGACTCATTAGTAAGACGTGGGTGGACTGGAAGCTGCTTTCCAGCACCATAGAGCGGGAGCTGCTGGAAATGGCTGACATGGATGAGTGTAGCAGAACAGTTCCTTCAGCTTTACAAAACGAGCTCAGCGGAAAGTTTTTTTATATATAAGAGTTTAGCGTTTATACTGATCAAGACGCAATCCCTTAGACCTGTAGCCTGGCTACTCGTTGAGTCATTCTATGGGATGTTACGTGTCACGGGAAGCTGAGCAAGCACCAGTTGTTGGGGCGAGGTGGTTTTTCTCTCACTTTATGTTAACATGATAATCAAGGTAGTAAAGGTAAAGCTCTATGGATTCGTCAATCCGACTGATGTAGTAAAACAGGCTGAGAATAAAGGCAAGAGTCACTAGAACATTTTTTTGGTTGAGACGGGATCGACAGCAAGGAAGACAAACAAAGATGCCAGAAAACAACTATTTAAACAGAGGAAGGAGGAACTCCGATAGATAAAGCAATATATACGTGTCACGAAAAGCGGTTCGAAGCGACATGGAGATGAGGGGGAGGTTTCCGAGTGACAAGCATCCGCTTCTTGCACTCAGGGAAGAGAAACAATGAACCGAATGCGGGAGCCGTGTAGAAGGGGTAGGATGATAGACATGTGCGCTCCAAAACTCCAAAAACAAAACTGAAGAACGACCGGAAAAGGGAAAGGAACGACCAATAGAACTTGAACAGAAGGATCCAAAGGAAAACGATTGTATGTACTTCGAACATGAAGAGCAAAGGAAATATGGACGAAAAAATATATCGGATATAAACAGTGGAAGGGAGAGATAATTTCCAGAGTGTGTGAAGATAAGAAATTCGGAAACAAAGTGTCACGATACAACATACGAGTGTCCCTTGTTCATAGTCCAAGATGAGAGTTGCAAAGAATAGATCATGAGATTCGGTACAAATCTGGCCAAAGAAATCGATTTTGGGTTTGGATTCCGCGCAAAATGGTCGAGCTTTATTTTAAAAATGACGATAGCGGACTAGAAAGAAGGCGAGGTAGGGGGAGGAAACTCAGCACGGCCATGGTTTCCCGTCTATTCCTACCTTCGCTATCTTCCCTGTCCGGGTATATTACTGGGAACTGTCTGAACTCCCATGCCTCCAACTCCATTCAGACCTGCTCTGGGCATCGATATGCTAGGTATGGTCAAACCACGTTGCATATGATTCCCATACGGTGCATTAGTGTGCTGCTGAGGGTTTCCAAAGCCACTTCCACTCCGTGGACGTCCAACACCCCATCCGTGAGGTCCAGGTACAGGAGATGATGATGACGGGGACAAATGCTGCTGATGATACAGTGGTGCGGAATCGCTACGAGCGCGGGTAGAAAGGCGCTTAGGGTTATCAGGCGGGGAGAGCGAAGCATTGAGGGAGAGGTTCAGTGAGTGACTGCTCATGTTACCCATACCATTTTCCATACCGAGTAACGAATCGGATGAGGCAGAGCCGCCGTTCATTCCTCCAACACTGATCATCGAATTGTTCATGCCACCAAGCATACTGGAAACAGAGCCAATGCTGGACATGCCTCCGAAAGCTAGCATATCCCCATGTGCATTTGAAGGAGACGTGTCTGAGACACTCATTCGCTGCCTTTTCGTACCTCTACCGGTAATAGCTTGAGAGCCCGGTTCATCCCCTGGTCCGTCTCCATGGCGCGCGGATAACCCGCTCATGCCAGAATCATCTGGACTGTGCCCATCTCCACTCGAGCCATTCAAGTTTACACTCGTTGCCGAGCTGGAGGCAGAGTTCAAGCCATCGCCCTGCTGACCCACAGGAGACATTTCGTCAAACATGTCCATCATATCCCGTTCACCCGATGCAGAGCTTGGGTTAGTTCCGTTTGGGGAACCACTTCTGGACGAATCGAACGGTCCAGAATGATTCTGTATGTGAGAGAAAGAATGGGTTCTGCCCATAGCAGGGTGCTGCTGGTGTCCGTGCTGGGAATGAGGATGACTTTGCTGGGAAAACTGCTGATGTATGTTTGCCCCGAACTCGGGGGCCGTAGGGCTAGAACCAGGAGACGCAAACGAGAAAGCATTATGGTTACTTTGTCCGTGTCCGTGTCCGAGAACAGAAAGCGGAGGTGGAGGAAATCTCGATGGAGTGGAAGTCGATGTCGGCGAGGTTATGTAAATGTTTGGACTGTGGGCACTAGAAGGACTAGCACTAGAGGAAGCGCCTCCCATACCAATTGAATTATGCATGTTGCTATTTGTGCTAGGGTTCATGTTATTCATGGTTCCATCGCCGGTAGCGAGATCGGATGAGGAATCTAAGAGATCTACCGGGAAAGGAGGTACTGAACCGGACAGAAAAACGGCATAAGAAAGTTGGTCGACCGAGCATGGAAATGATGCTCACCGCTTCCGGGAAATCCCTTCCCCACCACATCCCATAGGGAACTCAAGAGCGCCATAGCTCGCTCATTTTTTCGCTTTTCTATCACTAATGCTTCCCACAGCCTCCTACTATCTTCCCGCATTGCTCCAAGCTGGGCTGCAACCTATCCATTTCACGGTGAGCGAAATTCTGCAAATCGATTTACTGAGATGCATACTTCTCCCGGAAGCTCAACCCTCGCTCTTACACCTTCGGGTCCTACACCAATACCACCCTGGCCTTCTAGTAATGCCTTCCGTTTTATCTCATCGAGTAGATCAGGTCGGCCCCGAAGAAACTTGTGATGCGAAAACTCCCATGTCTGTATTCGCAAAGGCAGTTATTTAATCGAGTGGCCGAAACCATCGGGACAGCGAATTTCGATGTTGATGTGTGTTAGCGCGGCGTAATAAATCGTGAGGTTGTAATGAGCAAAGCGTTTAATGGTCAGCTGCAGTTCGTGTAAGATCAAGCGAAGAGATATAGCAACTCGCCTGCGCGTCCGAACTTGTCCTTTGTGCACGGGGAGTACGGTTTATCTTGTGAAAACCATACATGTTCAACTGACGAACAAATGAGGAGAACTGTTACAGAAACAGTAAGGAAAAGGGTTATGGAGTAGAAGCAGAAGTGGTTCACGTTGTTATGCTTGAAATGGCTTCCCAGAATACTTCTACTGAACTCGCCAACATTGGAAACGACGAAGGACGTCCCATGTTCTGTCCAAGATATAAAATGAGCGGATTTCGGGTCATTTATCATCCTAAGCATTGTTTATGCGCCTATACACCGGGGAATGAGATCAGGTACTCACTGATACAACTTTGTGACAAAGTTATTTGTCGGCATAGGCTTGCCCATCAAACCCATTCCGGTACCTATTCCACTTCCGTGACCTATCTTACCCGAAGTAGAGTTAACGTTCCCTTCCTCGCAGCTACCCCCAGATCCGCTACCGCCTCCGTCTATGGGACTAGTGCCTCCGGGTGTGATACTTCCTCTACTTCCGCTGCCGCTCATCGGGATGGCGCTCGGCGGCGCACTTGTCAAAGCGCTGTTCGGGGGCAAGTCTGGATCGTATTTTTCATACTTTGTCTCGTGGTATTTGTCGTACTTGTCATAATCGAGATCCAAATCCATCCCTCTGCCTGAGATGTCTTCCTCTAAAAGAGGCGTTGCGGAGCCTGATACCATGCCTGCGCCCATGACCGTCGTTGACAGCGAAGGCAACGTTGGCGGATTAGAGTTAAAGCTACGCTTCCGTGAAGGTGCAACACTGGGGCTGGGATTATGGGACCCAGGGTTTGATACAGATGTAGATATCCGTAGACCAAAAGGCCTATCTGGATGATGTTGGGTGGCACCTGGAGAGGCAGAGTTTACACTGAGCCCGGAAAGGTTTCGCGAAAGATGTGAAAGATGAGTTGGCTGAGGCAAGGAATGGTCATCGTATGGACTGTCCATTGCGCGAACGGGAACAAAAATATCGAGTCCAAATCCAGATTACACCAATTGCAGCGCGAGACCAGAGCTGTCCGCGCTCTTACGCGTTTTTGCTTGGTACTGGAGGACCCAAAGGACGATATTAATCTTATCCAGACCAATATTTGTTCTGTACGGCTTCTACGAAGAAACTCTCGCTTCTCGTTGCGATATCTGCCGTATATTTTCCCAAAGATTCGCAAAACAAAGCACACAGTGGAAGTCCAGCTTGAAGCTCCAAGGAAAAAGAAGAGATTGACAAGCAGCGAGCGCTGGCAGGCCGTCGGCTTTGAGAGGAAAGATGCTACGTCCAATTCCGATCAAAGGTCGCCCGCTTGGTCATGTCACGTTTACGGCATTATCGCTTCCCTAGCTCGGTGCCTCCAATGCTTCAGAAATATCAGGCAACAGCACTGCAACAGCTTGGACTAAAATATTTTAGTGTGTATATCGACAAGCTGTTAAGCTTAAATAATGTTTAGACAATATAGCGATATCTAAATATAATCTGTTCAAGCAAGCCTTTTCTAGTGTGGATAGAGTCTTGATAGAGTCAGGATGCCAACGTTAACTGAGTCTCAGTCTACCCGTAACAAGATACACCTTCTGCCCACCTCACCGAGATTGTACGTACATACCTTACATTAATGATATTTATTCGTTTAAATAACTAGGCTGACAGCAACTCGTCGAGGCCAAGGCTACCAAGACTCCTTATCCGGTTTCAATTTGTGTCGAGTCTTTTACATCAAGTTTCTTGAAAAATTTAGCCTACAACTAGGTGAATTCCAATAATTAGTATATTCTCAGACTTCTCCACAATTGACCCTAATTGACCATGGCCAGAACCTCTCCAAACCTGCACTCTAATCAACAAAGCACATGGTTGAAGCGCGTTTCAAAAATTCAAAACCCCTCGTAGTACTCAAATTTTCGCGGTAAGCTCTTCTCATCCCTGGTTTCGCATTATCATTGACAAAACTTCCACCACCATCTTAAATCCTTTAATCAAGGACCGATTCATCTACATCAAACCTAAATTACTTGAACAGCTGCAATATCTGAGTCGGACACCTTTCTATCCCATCGTAAGTAGTAACAGTAGTACATAGTACTCGGCTCCACTCTACACTACCCTACAGCGGAGTCCCATGAAGGAACAGCAGGGCTTAGCTGCCAGACTCTTGCTTGTCAACCCTGACTGTAAGTCAAACGCCCCCTAAAAGCTAGGCCAGTGCAGGCCAGTGCTAAGCCCCCAAAAACAGACAAATAACCTTTCGTGCGCGTGATGAGTGTGCTCCACGCTCCTCCCCGTTGCTCCCCGGTGCGATGTCCGGTAGATCCGAGATGGCCTGATGCAGGTTGGGATACTCACTGAGTCACACAGGCACACATCCGTGTAAACTGAGGGTTTTTAACTCAATCGCAAATGAAGTCCACCAATTGCATTGTCCGTCCTCAGAGTAATCTAGACCGTCAGGTAACTAATGTGTGTACAAGTATTGAGTGTGCGTAAGAACACCACATGGGTTATAATAATTAGTGAGGGAGACGTATATTTCTAAAGGTCTTCTTTGGGAACACTCCTGCCTGTGGATGATACTTCTTACTGCGAGGTTGAGCAAGGATTTCACGAGCACGTTCAGTATGAGGATGATCAGCTCCATACTCTATCGCTCGAGTCTCGTATGAAAATCTTGCCCAATAAACGCAAGATATCCAATCCGAATGTCCTGCACAAAGCGCGGCTGCATCCACTGCAAAGTCGTCAGCATCGGCATAGTAACCCTCGGCTTTCATAAGAGTAACAGCTTTAACAACAGACGTCAAAGCCTGTCTCCCGTCCACCGACCTGGGTAGTGCCTCCCAAATACTCCCAATCTCCTGCCTACGTCGATCGCTTGCCTGGTAGTTTGCTTCGTCACAAGCTAGGCACATGCAGCAGAAGCGATATCTAGACATTAGCATTTGACGCCTCTGAGAACGAGGGCTTCCGTAGACATTTCTTCCTCGTATGTACGAAACAAAAATCTCCTCTCCAGCGGTGATATCGGTCAATACAATGATTCGCTGTCGCTTGGATGGTTCGTGATAGGTATAATGGGCATTTGGAGAACAAGAATGATTGAACCTTGACGCTTCAAAAACTATGCCGGCTTGGGCAAAAGCGTTCGTCTTGTATATCCCCCAAAAAATACCATCGTTAGGATGAGCGTTCTGCAGTAAGAGGCAGCGAGAGATATCTCGAGGGGATAATTTCCGGAAAGCTGAGATGATTTTGTTAGGAATTGGGTCGTCTATAGGCACAAGTGGTGTCTCGGTAAGAATGATATCTCCGCGACGAAGGGGCTTCAATGCAAAAGCACCCAGTCCGTTGTTGCCCGATGCTCGAAATTCATATACCACGTCAGTGTCACAGTTGGACTTCAAATTGAGCGTTTGTGAAAGAAGGCCGCCGAGGTCGGCAATTGAGTCTCTCTCAAGATTGCCGCTGGCGGCGGCAGAAGCAACCTCGAGTCTTTCTGCTTCAGCTTGAGCAGTCTTGGA
Source organism: Rhodocollybia butyracea (assembly GCA_015501585.1). Lineage (NCBI taxonomy): Eukaryota > Fungi > Basidiomycota > Agaricomycetes > Agaricales > Omphalotaceae > Rhodocollybia > Rhodocollybia butyracea. The sequence goes on from JADNRY010000061.1 coordinate 128,126, forward strand.
AGAACCTCCATTTAGCAAAAACGCGGTGAGGTCTAAATTATGAAGTCAATTTATAGTACATGCATCTCAAGGGGAGATATTATAACGTCTTTCGCGCCAGAAAAGTCACCAAGCTCTCTCCTTCCTTGATATCTTCTGAAATGGGCTTTCGCCTTGTGAATAGTGGTCTCACAGAGATCCAAAGCTCTAGTAGCACTTTCTACAGCGTTCGACCACCTACGTATAATGAAAGGTAAATCAACTAACGAGTTCCAAGGAAAGATGGATGAACATGCCGTTGTAGTCGAAGGAACGTTAACGATTGATTCAAATGATATATTCCATTTTGCGGATAGATATCACTGAGGTACGAGTACAGGGAAAGGGCAACGATAAAATCATTTTTGTTGAACGCGTCGTCGGCCTGCAAAAATGCAGATCCAGGTCAGTGCAAGCCCGGAAAGCATCATTGGACGCACTTTTTCTTTGATGATAGGAACGGCAGGGTCTTGCATGTTCATGTTGAGAGGTAGGGCTCCTGTTGTAGAGTAGCTCGCGTTTTTATACGTGAGCTTTGGTTAGCGCCAACTACATAATGAATAATTAGGGGACGTCCATTATCCTTTGAAGAAGGCGGTCATGGGAGTAGTCTTAGTCTAATGGGCGGCGAATCGCGTTGTGAAGGTACTACAAAAATGGTTAGCACTGGACTTGGTACGAGAGCTGGACTTCTGAGCTGTATTTGAACTCATTTCAATTTGGAAGATTGCAGTCAACGATTAATGCTGGATTATATACTGAGGAACAGTCAACTAATCGTACATCACCATGTACAGAGTTTGCAGATATTGCGAGATGCGATAGATATATGGACCACGAAGACACAGCCGCGTTATGAGATCGGTATACGCCCATTACTTCCTCGAGGCATATAATGAGGATTACGATCTTGTTCAGACTACAAAAAAGTCAGGTAGACTGTTTCAACAAACGGCGGAACGCAATACCTCCACCGAATAAGGATGAGTTCCATTTGTTATGTTCCCGTTCGTCTTACCGTTGGCTTGTGGGATTCTAGAACGCGTGTTTTCATGATGCATAGAAAGCATGGGAGGAAGTGGAGTGGTCAATGGTACATGGTCCCTTTCCAATTCAACATCCATTGCATGAGCTCGGTTATAGTACACTCCTGGTTCAGATGTTGAAGGTGCCGGCGGCGTTGTAGGCATTAATGCCTCTAGAAGAAGGCTGTATAACAAATGAGCGTTGGCATGAGGATTAAAGGTTGCAACACACTCGATTTCCTCCTGCATCTTCTTCATTTTCGTATTAGCAGTATCCAAATCCCGATGATAATTTTGTTGTTGCTAAAATTGTCTGAGGAATAGCGTAGTTTCAAAATTACCGAGTACTCACTGCTACGACCTGTTCATATTTATCCCGCAAGACTGTGAACCTAGAGTCCATATCTGACAGCTTAATCCGTAGGCCGCTTCACGCTAAAAACGAAACGAACCTGTCTTTGTATCGGGTGGTCCGTGGCGTCTGTAGATGAATGAAAAGGTTGGATGAGTTCCGGCCAGGAAATAAACGACGTAAAGTGGCGTTGAGCGAAATTTGGAACGAGCTAAGTTACCTTGACGCCTTTCTCGTCGCCTGCCTGATTTGCTTTTTCCTTTCCACCGAGACTATCCTTTTCTGTGTCACTTCGCATCCTAAACGTATGCAGCGCAGATTCCATTGTCGTCTGAGATGGCGGTAGTTGACAGCGGAGAGAACAAAGCAAAGATAGTCCCAGAACAGCAAGTCAGCAACAGAACAACATGACTCAACAAAGACGCGCTTTGACACTACTTTATTTAGCCTCTTTCTTCTAACTTTAACTTATGAATTCAACGATGCACGACAATGTTTCATAAATGTTGTCTCATGGACGGATCTCGCCTTTCCATTGGAGTAAATGCGTTCATCCACTGTAGTATCTTCGGCTCGGTAATAGCCCCAGCTAGCCCAGGCGTCGTCTCAAAAGAGCAAGCTCACGCACATTGCAACGCAAATCCATATAATTACACAGTCATATGTGCTATGTCATTGTAAGTACCAGAATTATCCGTTGGCTATCCGCTTCCACTTGCAACAAGATATCAGTAGGGTAACGGTTGCATGAGATGTTTGGCATTTACTAATCACTCTATCGAATTCTGAGGTTGGAAACTGATGAAAAGAGAGCTACAGTGACAAGCGAAAAGTAGGTTGAAAATTATTACGCAGCACGCTATCCTGATCAACAGTCGAAAACTTGAACGACATGTTGCGCTCTCTGAAGTCGCTACTGTACCAGTCTGCCGAGGCGGTGCTCATTGAAGGTCATATACTTCGTGAGTACCTTCCAGTAGCCTACCTCAAAGGTCCCTACTGTTTCTCATTCAGTCATGCGGATAAATTACATGAATCGCTGTACGAAGTAGGCCGGTCAATACAAGACTTATCCGAGACTCCACTGCTTAAGAGCTTCGATTCTGCGGCAGATTCGAAGTATTCTCCTTCAACATGCCAACAAACGTCCTGATCGTGAGTTTACTGGGCTCTTATCTTTCTTGCTACTGATACAGTGTAGGTCGGTGCAGGGCCAACAGGTATGCAACGTATAGTGTTGGAAGATAACTCTCAAACATATCTAACTTAGGCCTCAGTCTTGCACTACTGCTGCTACGCAATGGTTTATCTGTGCGTATTATAGAGAAGCGACTTCAGTTCCATCCGGGCGAACGAGGAGCTGGTATATTGGTTAGAGCTTTACTTTCACAAAGTGTTGTGCTCAATGGCATTACCTCAAGTGTCGGACTCTGGAATTGTACAAGTTCCTGGGCATTTTACCTGATGTTCTGAAACGAAGCACAAAAAGCCCTGGACATATCGAGTATCGTTCTTCGCCGGATGACGACAAACCCCCACGTCTAGCGCCTTTCTTTGAACCCATAGAAGATACCCCGGCGCGCCCCCTGGTAGGTATCATTCGTTCGAGTTTCCATTCTCCCTAATCTCACATATTATCTCACATATTCCAAAGCACAACCCGCGCACACTGGGACAAAATCACCACGAACAAGTCCTTCGGGACCATATTCTCACTGACTAAGGTGTCCAAGTAGAACTCGGAACGGAATTGCGCTCTTTTGAACAGCATGCTGATCATGTTGTTGCTCGTATCATCAAAATCGCGGAGTCGAAGGAAGAGAATTCCAACGCGGATTGGCTTATTGGGGCTGACGGCGCTCGGAGTATCGTCCGCAAAGAGTTGGGCTTGACATTTGTTGGCGAGACACCTACTGAAACTAAGGCCATCATCGGTGATATTCACGTAATTGGGGATTTTCTGAAGGTTCCGACTCCTAGGCTTTGTTACCTCTCATAAACTAATCGCTCGATAGCTGGATACATGGACAATATGGGGACAACTTCATTCTGGAACTGCGTACGCCTCGTTGATCCTTACTCCAAAATCACTTACCGAAAACACCACGATCAATTATTATAGAGTTTCGATGAGAGCATGTAGGGTACCAGGTCAAAACCTATTCAGCTTTTTCATTCGTTCGGGGGAAGATCTCCTTGACATGGACAAGATAGCGTCGAGCCGCGAAGAACTAATCAAACTCTTCTACAAGGTCACAGGAAGGATTGATGTTAAATTCGGAGAGTTAGTGTGGATGGGCGTATGGCGGTGAGAGCTTACAGCTCTATAGGATCTACGTGGATACTAATAACATCGTCATAGACCGAACATAAGGATGGTCAATGAGTTTGGGAAAGGAAGGGTATTCTTAGCAGGAGGTAACGTTCCACTTTAATCACAGTCACTGACTTACATCCCATGCTCAGATGCAAGTCATGTTCACAGCCCAACGGGTGGCCAGGTTCAGAGCTTCATCGTTTATACGTGCTATTTGAAAACTAACACGAACTTCTGCTGCATAGGGTATGAACTCTGGTGTCCAAGACTCCGTAAGATATTCATATAAAAATTTATAAATCAGCTAACCATCGGTTTCACAGTTCAATCTAGCGTGGAAGCTCGCGCTGGTCCATAAGGGATTATCACCCCGATCCGTGCTTGAATCCTACTCCCAAGAACGTCTGCGCGTTGTTGCATCAATGCTAAACAAGACCACAGAGCTCTTCGCAAAGGAATTCTCCGGAAAACAGCAGTCGACGCCGTACTTGAACAGAGGGTACGAACTGCGCATGCTCGGTATTAACTATCGTGGCAGTCATCTCGTACTGGATGAAAAGAATCTCGAAAATGACTCGGAAACCATAGACGCATACCGTTCCGGAGACGATGGGACGGTTCGAGCAGGCGACAGAGCTCCAGATGCCCCCAACTTGGCTCATTTGGGCCGAACAACTAGTATTGCCCTATTCGATATCTTCAAGCCGAATCATCACACAGCACTTATTTTTTATGGATCTGGAGGTCAGACTACTGCTGAACAGGCTTTGGAAACTCTCCGCGAGTACCCCTCGGGCTTGGTGAAAACTATCATCATGCTCCCAGGGTTTTCCTCCTTTGAGACCTCACCAGGGCTCTCCGAGATGATTGTTGTTGATACCAAGGGATACGCGCATACAAACTATGCCATTGAGCATGATAAGCCCACGGTCGTTATTGTTCGCCCCGATGGTTACATAGGTGCACTAGTGACAAGTGGAAGCGCAGGAATACACAATTACTTCTCACGTATCTTAGTATAAAGGGATGTTCCTTGTATGCCCTACTTCAATTCACTGTAGTTGGCCCGAATGTGATTGTGTAACGAAAAAGGAAACTAAAAAGTGACGCTTTGACATTTCCTCTTTAGAGACTTTGCTTACCCTCCGGTAATCTACATTAGAAATGCTCGAAACATTCTCACATGCCTTTGGATATTGTGAAAATCCATTTCATGGCATTGATTGACCCTCACTTGATCTCAGTCTGTGAGAGTGCCTTGAATGTCCAAGAAGGCAACATCCTTCTTCTTGAGACGGTTTAGGTTTGTTTTTTGCATTGCATGTTGGGCTTATCCCGCTCTTCCATCGTCACGGTGTTGTTCGCTGAAACTGGTGTTATGCCACTACACTCCGAACGAACAATATTGGCACTCAAATATCTCATTTACCTCCTTTTCCACTTTCCCATCTGGCCAAATGATGTTGCTCTTCACCAAAGCGATCTTCTTCGCAGATCTGGTCACCCCTGCTGGCTCTCTGATCTTCATCTGGCTTCGGAAAAGCTTCCGGGCAAGCCCTCGCCACCAGAGCTACAGGATCTATTGGATGACCCGACACGTCGGGTGAACAGCAGTTATCAACACCATTCGTCAGGAAGTTAATTCTGAGCTCCGTTCAGGAATCGAAAGTCCAAACAGAAGTTGGTCCAGATTGGCTTTTTTTGGAAGGCCGTCTGGAGCCGCAGTCGAGTAGACCTGGCGAGCCTCATGTTCGGTGTCTTCGTCACTATTTTGGCCCGCGTATCAACAGCGAAACATCGGCTGTCTCACACCAGGAATCAGGACTCCTTGTGGGGACACCACACCAGTGACCTTCAAGCCCTGCGAAATCTGGGCACCTTTCAGATGCGGAATGGCTTGCGAAGTATGGTGCTTGTAACTCACACAATCGAAACACCTCAGCACATCCTCCCGATATCATTGCAGCACGTCACAAATTTCTTTTTAACACGAGTGCCCACTTCCCTCTTCCTGTCAATAACACTTTTTCTGACCTCTACGGTAATGTATTACCTCTGGAAGTTTATCCTACACTGGGATCATGTTATTTCCACTGCAAAGTTTATTCATGGTGACTCATGTTCTGTGCTGTTGGAGAACCTTTGTTTCTGGGGGTTTGGTCAGCTTGAGCTCAGAGCTGTCTGGAGAGTCAAGACGAGAAACTAGAACCTTAATCATGTATTCCATAGCTATTGTTTTAGCTGTAAACTACCCTTTGGGAGCGTTTGCAGTCTACCTTCCCTGTGTGGATTGATATCACTGCTTCGCTCCTGTCTGGGACCGGCTGTTCCCTTGTGAGACCCCACTGGATGGTGGAGCCGCGTAATATCTAGTACTACTACTACGATACCATTCGTCCACTCTGCGTATCGACTTCCATCGGACTCACAAACCTCCGAAGATGCTTGATTACATTGCCAGAGATTGATTCGGGTTATGGCAAAGGCAAGATAACAGAAACATAACATGAGGAAAAACATTCGCACCACTACCTACGCACTTCTATCTCCTGATGTCTCTAAAATATCCTCGAACAATACGAAATTCTTCCCTCTGCTCCCAGGAGGGGCATAAAAGGGCATAAACCGCAAACGTTAACACCAGGCATAATCTTCGTAAACCTCTAAACTGAAGATATCACCCAGCGGCATCACGAGCTACAGCTTAAGGTGTGGAGCCTGCACAAAAGCCCAGAAAGAAAGAAAAACCATAACAGATCATGAAAGAAGAAACGTTACAACCCACAACAAACTTATCATCGTTGTTAGTTACTGTTGACCTAGCCGTCTAGTTTCCCACTCATGTCGGAAGCAAACGAAATCGAGTATGATGCATCGTGATGACTGCGTTGTTCAAAGTGACTGAAGCTCCATTTATTTGACCGCAGCCCTATCCACAGCCCTATACTATCCTCTGACTATCCTGTAAGTTCAGCTAACGCCCTCCTTGGCCTCCCCAGCCGCCGCCTTAGCTCTCGCCGCCGCGTCCCTCGCCATCTCGCCCTCCTTCCTCCACTCCCGCTTTTCATACGCATCCCACGAGTCTTTCGCGTCGAGCCATCGTTCCTGCACGTCCCGAACATCATAGTACTCTTTCGCCTCTGCGAACTTTGAGGGGACACCTGGGTACGAGGGTAGAAGGTGAAACATGAAACAGGTCAGTCTACCAAAACACAAAATCATAAAACACAAAACCAAAAACGAAAACGAAACAGCGAGAAAAAGGAAGCAAGCAAGTAAAGTGTACTAACCAACACCCAAGGTATTCCTCATGGGCCCAGCCGCGCTACTCCACAGCGCAAACTCGTTTGGCTGCCCGGAGAGAGGCTTGTGCGATTCGTCGATGGTGCCTTCCGGGCGGTTGCTGGCATTACTGGCATTACCGGGTTTTGACGGAGGGACGTAGACGTAGCCGGTTGCGCGGTCGACCGCATGTGTGAGATGGAGCATAGACGATTTGTCCTAGAGTACCAAATAAATAAATAAAAAAGAAAGAAAGAAAGAAAGAAAGAAAGGAAGGAAGGAAGGAAGGAAGACCAGAAGAAAGAGCAAAATGTGAATGAGCGAGATCAGCGAATCTTACTAGATTCAACCCCAAAATAACGAAGATATATAGAAGATATAGAAGATATACTCGTACCTCGACAGCTAGAGTCTCAAATCCAACCAGACTATAATCCTCTATCAGCGAGATCATGGCTTCGTTGAGAGCTTGAAACCTCGATGAAGTGCCGGTTGCGGAGGATAAGGAATTGGTGAGGTACGAAAGGTCTTGAACTTCGGTATAGAAATCGAGATTGAAGTCTGAACATCAGGGAACAGGGAAGGATGATTAGGATAGGATGATTAGGATGATTAAGCGAGATGTTCGGGTATAGACAAGAAGAAAAATCCACCTAAATCCCCATATTTTGCAAGTAAATCGATCTTGGACAACACATTTATATGCGGTAGTTCCAATTGTAGCATTGTTCGAAGCGAGAGGAGCAGGACGGAGATGTATTTGGCAGCATCGGTGATGTAGTGTGCGTCGCAAAGGTGAACAGCTGCTAGCTGGACTGACAAATAAAATTAGCAACGAGTAGATCAGTGTATTAGAAACGAATAAGAGGCATAAAGATTCAAGAGAAAAGAGACACACCCGAAGATCACATTTCGACTTGAGCATATCTACGATTCTTTTCACGCTATCATGATTCGTGCTAAGCTCAACTTGCCCCGGCAGATCAAACATCACATAGAAATCCTTTTCTTCACCTTCCCTCCCCAATTCGCTTAACCGTTCCTCCAACCAATCAAAATTCCTCTCCAAATACTCCATACAGTACAACATCCCGCCATTAGGCCCCAATCCAAGCTCATCCATCACATTTTGCAGTGTAATAAGGTCGGTGATGTTTATCGAGCATGGATATGGGATATTGTCGTTTGCAGGGTCGAGATTGACGATGTGGATCGGTGGTCGGGTTTCGATTGTTGGGGAGGGTTGGTTGGGGTTTTGGTTTTGAGGGTTCCGTAAGGCGTTGAAAAGTTGGTATTTTCCGTAGCAGTAGGTGGATTTGCCGGATCCTGGGGCGCCGCAGACGATTTCTCCGAATGGCATGAGAGTGGAAGGAGGAGAGTTAGACGCGCTGAGTCACTAAGCGACGGAGCTGTCACGCCTCTCCTCTAGCACGGTGGCGTTGCCCTCTACGCGCGTCGCGCTGACGATGCATAGTATATAGAGCTCACACGCTATCATTACGCGTCTGCAAGTGAAGAGGATGCGCAGTTTCTCAAAGTACTAGTGGAATTGTGGCAATCTTCCAGCGCCGGCCTCTGTCCTTTCCGAACGTGGTGACGATTGTTCTATAATATCGCTTACTCAGACTCTACCGGCTGCTGAGACGCGTCCTCAACGTTGCGTGGAGGGTACACAGCGACAACGTCCTAGAATGACGTCATACCAAGGCAAAAGCTGATCAATCCCCACTGGCCTCGTCTCCCCTCGTACACGCGTACACCCTGACTCGATCTAAGGATTGCGTATGGATAACCTCCTTCTGGAAATCTCATATACCAAGTTGCCCTCACCAGCTGGACTTGAAAAAAACTAACCAAAGAGACTAACCGTTCGCGTTATGGAGGCCGGCCCAGGATACTTCCAGTTTTGTTCACTTGGTATGCTAAGGCCGAGGGTAGGACAAAGTTCTCGATATCTGTGTGGCAGATCGTTAGTAATTGCCCTTAGCTGCCAGTGGCTGCCATAGGCTCCTACTTATGGTGTCAGCACGTATTAATACTATATTCGACGGCTACGGAACGGCTCAAGAACGGCTACGGATTACGCTGATCCACCCACTATCAAAGATCTCGCTGACTTTACCCTTTGATTACAATCTCAAATATTCTTTAGTATCCTCAGCCAAGAACGCCCTCTGTCAGTGAGCGCTGAGCAATCGGGTGGGTATAAAAGATGGCTGGAAACTCTCAAGCTCTCTCAATCCAAGCTCTTCTCACATCATGTCCGAACAAAAAGTTCTATTCCTCGACAAACCCCACGGCTCATTCGTAGTCTCCAGCGCCCCCATCTTGAAACCTGGTCCCGGACAGATTTCCATAAAGGTCCACGCCGCTGCTCTGAACCCAGTAAGCTATAGTTTTTTCCCCTTTTTTTCCACAGGTAAAACCTGAGAGTGTTCCACTGACTGAGACGCATGTCCATAGATCGACTGGAAGATCCAAGCATTCAACTTTTACATCAAAAACTACCCTGCCATCCTTGGTACCGACCTTGCTGGCGATGTAGAAGAAATCGGCGAGGGCGTCGAAGGCTTCTCCAAAGGCGACAAAGTGTAAGCGAACTCACATGCGTCTATCTATTGTTTTTCTTGCATGATTTTTCTCAACCCCGTCCACAGCTTCGGTCAAGGTTTTTTCGGGAACGAAATGGCTGGTTTCCAACAATACGCTTTAATTCCTGCAGATTTCGTTGGCAAGGTCCGTCACACATTAACTCCTCCATTAACTTGAACTCCCCCACTAACCCTAAAACTCCTCGACTCAACCCATTTCCAGATCCCTTCTAATATCTCCTACGCCCAAGCCGCTTCCATCCCTTCAGGATACACCACCGCCGCAGTCGGTCTATTATCTGCCCAACCTTTCGGAGCAGGCCTAAATCCCACCTACGACCCCAAAGTTACCTATACAGGAGAATCAGCTTTAATCATCGGCGGATCCACAGCCAACGGCCAATTCGCGATCCAAATCTTCAAATATCTTGGATACAGCACAATCATCGCGTACGCCTCCGCTCGCCACACCGATTTCTTGAAATCTCTCGGTGCCACGCACATCATCGGCCGTGGAGAAACCCCTATCGAAATGGTCGCAGAGACCGTGAAGAAGATCGCTCTTACGCCTCTCAAAATTTCATATAACGCTCTTGGAGACGCAGATTCTCGATCTGCCTGTTTCGACTCTATCGTGGAAGGCGGCCAGGTAGTCGATGTTGTTTCAGAGTTCAAAGACGCGGGGAATGGGAAGAGAGTTGTTACTATCATGGGAAGTGCGCATCTTCCTCAGAATAGAGAGTTTGGTCGTATTATGTGGAAAAACGTGCCCGGATTGGTACAGGATGGAGTTATCCTGGTGAGTGATACTCAGGAACGCAACCTGCATTGTTCTATATGCTGATATTTTTGATTCAGCCTAACCGTGTAGAGAAACTTCCTGGTGGTCTTGCTGGAATCAGCGAGGGATTGGAAAGGTTGAAAGCTAAGAAGGTCAGCGGGGAAAAACTTGTAGCTTTCCCTCAAGAGACTGTATGATGAACAAAGGGCAAGAATAATAAATATTTATGACAATGCACTTGTATATTTACAATAGATGAATACCTCACGTCTCCTCTACATCCGAGGTTATCTGAAAGTCCGTGGCCCCGAATCTATCGGTAAAGAACGGAAGATAAAATAGATACAAAATAGATACACAAACTATGTCATTGAGCATGATGCTAAGCCCACGGTCGCTATCGTTGACACAGGTACTTTTCGCGCATTTTAGTATAAGATCAATGGTCCTTGTAGTATGCCTTACTTCAATTCAGTGGTTACTCCAACCGGAAGGTGATTGCGACGGAAAAGGAACCCAACAAATGATCAACGACGCTTTGACATTTCCTCTAGTTGATATCTTAAATCGGAACTTGTGTGTAAAAGACCCTACTATAGTTTCATGGGATTGCGCTGTAAATTTGAAGGAACAACTTCGAGCAGCAGGTAGACGAGTGATTGGTCACTTCTACAGTGGATATGTTTTGGATTAATGTGTATCTGCGTACTAAAAATGTACCCAAAGCTCACGCCTTATCATGGAGGACGTACAGGCTGTATGAGAGTACGGTTTTGTTCTTGGACCCTGGCACCCGGTCCCAGCGGTAATCGCTACATGGGTGAGTCGGAGCCCCTGGGACAGTCCCCTGAAACTTTGTCCAGCCAAGTCAACGCTATAGGGGAGTATGAGTATAGGGGACCTGGTCCCCCGAGTAATACCCGCAAATTACGGGTAACAAAATAACGTTTGTTGATCCATCCTCATCCCGGCAAGGAGTCGTTAGCAAAATGGGCGAAAGGGTTGGGCTGGGCCTGGCTGGGCATCATGCTCGGACGCGGAAAGCGGTCACCCGCGGGTGGGTGGGCACTTTCAGTAGTTACCCGTTTGCTGTGACTCGCTACATAGGATAAACTTATGCAGTATTATATATTGTTGTGGATGTAACTCACAAAGTGCAAGTACTCATGACACCATGTCACCAGCATTTTTTCCACTTCCGTCGGACGGAAGCTCAGTGGGAAGTTCAATACGTTGGACATCTTGAATTTGGACTCTCTGAGGTGTTGAATTTTGGGTTGCCTGACATGAAGAAACTGAATTGGTTTTTCCATTTCGGAGGCAAAACAAAATACTTCAGATGTCATTCGAAATGATATCCAAAGTGTAGTTCACATAATGCATCCCTTTTTTTAATTCATAATGCATAACAGTCCCCCTTGAACTACTTGAATTTTGAAAAACCATAAAACATTAACAGCCAGCTACACCGGCATGAACTGAACTTAACACAACGTTTTCCAGCCTGAACGTGTAATATTTGAACTTGGAGCATAATGCATTATTGTAACCCATGAACTTATGGTCGTAATTATACGGCAGTGTAGATAGTGTTTGGCATGTATGAACTGCGTGTAAGATCCCATTGCGCCCATGGAAAGAGTGGCTGCTGGGTGAACTTGGTAATCTGCAATCATAATGGGTGAAGAGGGGGTGCGAGAATTTGGCGTGAAATGACGCGGAAGGCTTCGGGCTGTATTGAGAGGGTGCTAGTAGAGAAAAAATTCAGAATGGTGGGAAAATCTTGCCTTGCTCAGATGGAATGGACGTCTCTCAGGGTTTCGCGAGGGGTTCACCGTTCCGTTACTTACCTGTAATTTCAGGTAATTTGCGGGTATTACTCGGGGCAGTTTCCTGATGCGCCACTAATAGTAATTATGGGACGTTGTCGACATATGTTGTTCTGTTAGACAATGTTTGAGGGGAGTTTCCGATTGTGCTAGACTAATCTCTCTCATCCACAATACAGGTCCGATTCGATAGTATAAATAAAGGAACATGTACTTTGAGGAGATTCAAAGTACCCTCCTTCAACATGTCACAAAATAATGTGCTGATCGTGCGTCCTCTGAAGTGCCTCTTCCCTTTCTTACTACTAATAATAATGTTGTACAGGTTGGCGCAGGCCCTACAGGTACGAAACCAATGTGTGAAGTTAGCTCACATTATTAAAAACATCCCCTCCAAACTGAAGGCCTCAGTCTTGCACTATTGCTCCTACGCAACGGTCTGTCTGTGCGGATTATAGAGAAACAGCTTCAGTTCCATCCGGGCGAGCGAGGAGCTGGAATAATGGTTAGAGTTTTCTTTATATAGTGTTCAGCTCAGTGGCACTTACTTTATCCCCAAGTGTCGAACTTTGGAGCTATACAAGCTTCTGGGTATATTACCTGAAATCCTGAAACAAAGCACACCCTGTGCTGAATACATTGGGTATCGTTCTTCACCGGATGATGGCAAACCCTCCCGTATAGCGCCTTTCATGGAACACATAGAAGATACTCCGGCGCGCCCCATGGTAGCCATCTTTCCATTTGGGATTCTGTTCTTCTTAACTTACATATTCCCCAGCACAACCCGCGCATGCTAGGACAAAATCTGCATCAGCAAATCCTACGGGAGCATATCCTTGCCGACTATGGTGTAGAAGTAGAACTCGGAACAGAATTGCGTTCATTTGAACAATATGCTGATCATGTTGTTGCTCATACAGTCAAAACCCTCGACTCAAAGGAAGAAAACTTCAACGTTGATTGGCTGATTGGGGCTGATGGAGCTAGGAGTGTTGTTCGTAAACATTTGGGCTTGACATTTTTTGGAGAAACGCCTACTGAAATGGAGGCCGTTATCGGTGATATCCACGTAGTTGGAGATTCTGTTAAGGATGATCAGGTTCTGACCACTGCCCTCGTTGTCTTGTCTAATGAGCTGATACCCCATAGATCCTAAATGGGTGGACAATATGGGGTCAATTCAATTCTGGAATCGCGTATGTCTCGCTTTCCCTCAGACCAAAACTACTTACTAGATGCATCATGGTCAATCCATAGAGTTTCGATGAGGGCAGTGCCAGGTCAAAATTTGTTCAGTTTTATAATTCGTTCTCAGCAAGGCCTGCTTGATGTTGACAAGTTAGCGTCAAGCCGCGAAGAGTTGATCAAACTCTTTTACGAGGTCACAGGAAGGACTGATATTCAATTTGGAGAGTTGGTAGGGATGGGGGTGTGGCGGTGAGCTAACTCGCCACTCTCTAAAATACATTCCGATACTAATTAGTATATCATTACAGACCGAACATAAGAATGGTCAATGAATTTGGGAAAGGAAGAGTATTCGTGGCCGGAGGTGACATCATGTTCCAAATTTTCAGCCGTTTACTTATATTTTATCTTCAGATGCAAGCCATGTTCACAGTCCAACGGGTGCCCAGGTTAGAGCTTCAGTTCCATTTATCTAGCTATTCAAAGACTGAGATATGTTCCACTGCACAGGGTATGAATTCTGGTGTGCAGGACTCCGTAAGGCTTCTGACTGTAATCGCAAATTCCAGCCAGCTAATAACTATCGGTTTCGCAGTTCAACCTGGCGTGGAAGCTCGCGCTGGTCCATAAGGGTTTATCACCACAATCCATCCTTGGCTCATACTCACAAGAACGTCTACGTGTTATCGCATCGACGCTCAACAAGACCACAGAGCTCTTCGCAAAGGAATTTTCGGGGAAACAACAGCAAACACAACCGACGCAGTACTTTACCAGAGGGTACGAGCTACGTATGCTCGGTATCAACTATCGTGATAGTACTCTTGTGCTGGATGAAAAGAACCTCGAAAATGATACCGAAGCCGTAGATGCGTACCGTTCGGGAGACAATGGGATGATTCAAGGAGGCGACAGAGCACCAGACGCTCCCAGCTTGACTCATCTGGGCCATACTATTGGTACCACACTATTTGATATCTTCAAGTCGAATCATCACACAGCACTCATTTTCCCCGGATCTGGCGATCAGGTTTGTCAGGTTAGGCAGGCTCTGGAAACTTTCCGCGAATATCCCGCGGGCTTGGTAAAAACCGTCCTTATCCTGCCAGGGTTCTCTTGTTTTGGGATTCTATCTGAGCTATCAGATATGGCCGTTGTTGATACCAAGGGATATGCACATAAAAGCTATGCCATTGAGCAGGACGAGGCTACGGTCGTTATTGTTCGCCCCGATGGCTACATAGGTGCACTAGTGACCAGTGGAAGCACGGGGATACGCGCTTATTTCTCACGCATTTTATTATAAAGATCCTCCCTGTACTTATACCTGGAGCTGAGCTCAAATTTGGTTATTGTGGCGAAAAATAAGACTGGAATAATATTTTAATCTTCCCCTTTCAAGTTGGGGTAGGTGGGCATTCATTTGTAAACGCGTTGGAATTTATTATTTGGCGCGACGATCACATGCTTATCACGTTACCTATCACACATTTTCTTCGTCTCTTTTTACCTTTTCTTCATCTCGCTTATAGATACTCGAGCATATCCGAATATATCGATGTTCCTTTCACGGTTTTGACCTGTGAGTGTCTCGTTCTACCTATAGCACGTTTCCAGAACGTCATAGTTTAGATAGTATGACTTTAACTTGAATTCCACCTCAGATTCACCCACGAAAGTTGTGAGTGCATACCTTGAATCCAGGACTGTATTAAGTACAGACTACGCACAAAGCGGGTTCCAATCAGATTAGCATTGACCTGTAAGTATTGATTGCGTTGCGTAGGCGGAGAAGTCATTTTCCAAACAGAAATGCAAGAAGTGCTCGCAATGTGAAGGAAGCGTCCCTGAAGGGTATCTGAGCTCGATTGGATAGATGAATATCACCTGAACCTCGCAAACATTCTACGCTAGACCTGAAGCAGTTAGTCGTTGAAGGGACCTGGAAACTTGAAAGCGAAGGAGAATCGTCGTACAGACTTTGCCCTGTCAAGGCACCCTAGGGGATCCCTTTTTGGGAAAGAAGGAAGGAGGTTTAAATATGAGGCCTCGTCAATGGCCTCTAACGAGGTCCCTTTATGTGCAAAACCAGCCCGTGCTAGTCCAGTGCTAGTCCTGGTCCACTTCCAAGGGTATGTCTGTGGATGGGTATCTATTGACTAGGTCTGACATCCAATTCATCGAATAAAGTGTCTAAATGTAGAACTATAGATTTAGGTCCATTAATGGAGAGAAAGTCATGGTGACAATGGGAAAATTCAAAACTCGTGCTATCAGCGTTTCGTGAGATGCTTGATGGCAGAAAATCTGGACGATGCCTGGGCTGGCTAAGTTTTTCCCTTGCGCACATCTTACTTTGTAGGAGAATTTCCTCAGAAAGTATATATGTACCAGGTCGAGATCAAGGTGTTCAGTACTAGACTGTTGCATAGATGATCTTACGAAAACTAATTATAAAACATGGGCAAATTTCAAGTATGTACGATGAAATCTTGTACGAGATAGGTCGGGTATATAAATCTAATCCGACGGTTGTATAAAGGCCTCGAGGAATTCAAAATCTTGAGTACCCTCCCTCATGTCGACAAATGTCCTGATCGTGGGTCATCTGAAGTGCCTCTTTCCTTTCTTTTGCTGACATTGTGCAGGTCGGTGCAGGTCCAACGGGTACGAATACATCGATTTCTCCTCGTATCATGGAAAAATAGCGAGCCCTGAAACTTATCTGTAGGCCTTAGTGCTGCCCTATTGCTCCTACGCAATGGTCTATCGGTGCGCATCATTGAAAAGCTGCCCCAGTTTCATCCAGGCGACCGAGGAGCTGGAATAATGGTCAGAGTTCTCCTCCAATTGCGCCTTCCAGAATCCACAGAGACATTGACTTTATCCCAAGTGTCGAACTCTGGAATTATACAAGGTCCTCGGCATATTACCAGATATTCTAAAGCAATGCACGATGCCGCCTGACTATATCAGTTATCGATCTTCCCCCGATGATGGCAAGCCCCCGCGTCTATCACTTTTATTTGAAAAGATGGAAAATACCCCAGCACGTCCCTTTGTAGGGATCTTTTCGCTTGAGTTTCCGTTATTGTTATTCAACCTCTTCAACTTAGCACAACCCGCTGTTTTTGGGACAGAATATCCACGAACGGATTCTTCGGGAGCATATCTTTGCTGATTATGGTGTCCAAGTAGAACTCGGAACAGAACTACGTTCATTTGAACAGCATGCTGATCATGTTGTTGCTCATGTCGTCAAGGCCGCTGATTTGAAGGAAGAGGACATCAAGGTGGATTGGCTAATTGGGGCTGATGGTGCACGGAGTATCGTCCGCAAACAATTAGGCTTGACTTTTGTGGGAGAATCACCTACTGAGATGGAGGCCATTCTCGGTGATATGCACATAGTTGGAGATTCTATCAAAGGAGACTCGGATGAAGTTAGGACTACCTTTTTTGTCGCCCTTCATGAACTAATCCTCTCATAGATTCTCAGTGGATGGACAATATGGGGTCAGTTACACTCCGGAATTGCGTATGTCGGATTCATTTTCGTCCAAGACCCCTTATTAAATGCGTATCAACTTGAAACTATAGGGTTTCGATAAGGGCATGTAATATACCGGGTCAAAACCTATTCAACTTTATTATTCGATCTGGGGAAGGCTTGCTTGACTTGGACAAGATAGCGTCGAGCCGCGAGGAACTGATCAAGGTGTTCTACAAAGCCACAGGAAGGACCGATATTCAAATCGGAGAATTGGTTTGGATGGGTGTGTGGCGGTGAGGGGTTACAACTCTACAGGATTGTTTTAGTCATTGATGATTTCGTTGTAGACCGAACATAAGGATGGTCAATGAATTTGGGAAAGGAAGAGTCTTCGTAGCAGGAGGTGACGTCCCGCTTTGAACCTACCGTAGGTTATTGGCTCATATTTTATGCTCAGATGCATGCCATGTTCACAGCCCGACGGGTGGCCAGGTTCGGAGCTTCATAATTACTATTCAAAGTCTAACATGAGCTCCCACTACACAGGGTATGAATTCTGGTATCCAGGACTCTGTAAGGCATCCATATAAGTAATTGAAATTCTTGATCTAGCTAACCATCGGATTTACAGTTCAATCTGGCATGGAAGCTCACGCTGGTTCATAAAGGCTTAGCACCACGATCTGTCCTTGATTCATATTCACAAGAACGTCTACGCGTTATTGCATCAACACTCAACATGACCACAGAGCTCTTTAAGAAGGAGTTATCAGGGAAGTCGAAGGAGCGGACGCACTTGACTAGAGGGTACGAGTTGCGTATGTTCAGTATTAACTATCGGGACAGCCCTCTGGTGATAGATGAAAAGTACCCAGAGAGGGATTTGGAAGTCGTAGATGCATACCGTTCCGGAGACGACGGGACAGTTCAAGGAGGTGACAGAGCTCCAGATGCTCCCTGTTTGACTCATTTGGGCCAGAACACTAGCACTTCCCTTTTTGATATCTTCAAGCCGAATCATCACACCGCTCTCGTTTTCTCTGGATCTGGAAGCGGGGCTTCTGTTACCCAGGTTCTGGAAACTCTCCGCAAGTATTCCTCGGACTCGGTGAAATCTGTCCTTATTCTTCCTGAGTCTTCATCCTTCAGGACTCCATCTGAACTAGTCGAGGTGGTGACCGTTGTTGATACCGAGAGATACGCACATAAAAACTATGTGATAGAGCCTCAGGATGGGCCTACTGTCGTTATTGTTCGCCCAGATGGTTATATAGGTGCGTTAGTGACGAGTGGAAGCAAGGGAATACGTGATTATTTTTCCCTTATTTTGCTGTAAAATTTAAATACGATACTTTCTGTATGCATTTAGTAACTTCCATTCATTGTAGTTGTATCAAATAGAAGGTGATTAAAGGAAGCTAAAAATTGACGCTTTGGCATTTTCTCCGTTTGACACTTCCAGATGAAGTTCAAGGGCCTGTAGCTATTTTACCTTCCGATCCCTCATAACGATGCCCAGACATTCTGGAATTTTCAATTTGATTGTGGTACTGTGGGGAGACATGACATCCCTTGTCGCTTTGAGCTAAAGTTTATTCCGACCACCTATAAACAGGGGTTGAATCATATTAGCATCGACGAATCCGCTTACAAGTTGATAACTCGGTGGCGCTAAATCGCGCATTATACACTATAAATATTCGTTAAGTTTGGATCCCAAGTATAGAAAACCCTCGAAGCGTTGTTCATAATTAGTCGACTGAAGCTCGCATGAATCCTTCAGCTTGAATAGGCCGGAAGTTCTTCTCCGCCGGCACCACTGCTGCTACCTCCCTCGCCTAAAATCGATCTTCCAACGAGACCTTCAACTCTCCATGGCCAAGTATTTCCAGGCAGCCAACGAAACGGTTCTCCCCCGAAGTTCACATCAAACTTTGTCTGTCCAGAAACACCGATGGCAGCGAAGACGTCTCGTTCATGACGCGGGAGATGAGCACCACTGAATGCATCTGGAAGACGTAATCCATTAAACGTGTAGAATATCGAGCCAGTGCTAAAGATATAACCGCATCCAACAGTAGAACCAGTTGGAATGTACTGTTGACTGGGGTCCTCGGGCCTGAAGGGAAGAGGGAGTGGACGTCCATGGTTCGTATAATCACGACCACCGTCGGAGTCTTCAAAGAACTTGCGTAAATCATCTAGATGCCAGCCGGTTGACTCGCGATTCCATCCTGGAAGACGGAAAACTGGATAAGGCTGGCAGCATGTACCTAACTACGGGTATCAGTAATAAATATAGAAAGGACAGCTGAACTTACCGACGGCAAGAAAAGACGCGGGAGGGTGCATTTCTTGGATTACAATCTCAAAATAAACCCCATCTCTCCCGAATGTATCGTACATTCCTACTGCGATTGGGAGATTGCTCACCAGACAATAGTCTTTACAGAGCCGGGTGGTGGACACATGGACTATATCCTGGCCTTTGCTGTCCGGAATGATATTTTCGACACTTCCTGAGAACCGATAGTGAGATGCTGGGGGGGTAGCTAAGCCCCATGCTTTGGCGCCATCGGACTTGATCCTGTCGATGATGTGAGAGGGAACAAGGGAGGGAGGTAGTAAGGGGTATTCTAGACAAAAAGATCTTCCATCTTGGTATTCCTGGTCTGAGGCTTCATTGAATTGACCAAGCATGTGCTGTTGTATCTATAAGGTAGCAATAAAAGGTGTAATTCGATATGGCGCACCGAGACCTCAGGAGCGGGAGCCCATTCTGGAGGCTGGCGCTGAGGTTCTGTGTTGTGTGGATTATCGTGAGAACGGAGCTTAAGATTCTTGAAGAAATTCGTCATAAAGGATTCCTGCTGGTGTGATTGCGAGTTTACGTTAGAGATAATAGACTGATTAGCGCTTACACTGTACAGCGGATGTCGATGAGCGCCAGTCTAGTCATTTCCGGCGTTCAATCTTTTCGCCATCGCAGGTAGGATTTGACTTGTGCATACTGTCAAAGCCTGTTCCGCTGACAAGAAAATTCAGAATATTAACGGTCTGATTTTACCGTCTTTTTGGAAACCTCGGTCCTTCGTGCCATTTCGTGCCTGTTTATTGTGAGGACCGCCAACATCGACGTTGTTGCCTCCGTGAAACTCGCGCGAGAAAAATCTGTATATGGGATGCAGACGAGTCTTGGGACGCGATGAGCGGGCTCGGTCAGGCTTGGTCCTGCTTGGTACCAGAGGTTGCGGATCCTTAGTTGAAGTTGTCCATTCTTGCGGATCGTTACTGGAACAAAAGTTTTATCTGCTTTGCTCAACTTTTCATTACTTTCATTAGATTTACCCCATACGTTCAATTTTCAGCCTACAATATAATGCATTCCAAAGGAATCAAAAATCATTCGTGAACAAGGCACAACTTGCAGCTCTGTATGTATATGCGCGGTTTCTTGTTGTTTTCTTGACTCATGGATACTAGTAATTACTTCGCTTGACTTCTATGTATCGGTGAGGTCATCCTGGGAAGCTTCTTTTGTTCGAAAACCTATAAAAGCCAGTGGGTCTGGCAGCCAGATCTTCAGGATATCGAAGTTTTCCTTCCTATCTCCCAATCTCTCTCTGCTTCCTGCTCAACTCAGACACTATGTTCGCTCGTCTCTCATTGCTCGCTGCGATCACTACCCTTGGTGCCATCATGGGTGAGGGAGGCTTTTTATTTCGTCGCCGACGACAATGTTAACATCGACCGATTTTCCTGTTTTCCAGGTAGCAATGTTCTCGCTCAGACATCGAGCTCTTGTCAAACCATCCACACCGTCGTGCAAGGCGACAATTGCCAAGCTCTCGCAGCAACGTTCAATATTACTGATGCGGCGTTGTTGGCTGCTAATCCAGTGAGCACTAAACTCTTCATAACGGTGATAGTATCCTCTAACCGCCTACTCTACTAGTCTGTCGACTCGACCTGTTCCAATCTCTTCGTGGGGGAGCAGCTTTGCATTCCCCCTGCTCCTACTCCTCCCTCTTGCCAGGCGACATACACTGTAGTTTCAGGCGACAACTGCGTCGCTATTGCGGCAAAATTCAACGTTTCAGATGCCTCCCTGTTGGCCGCAAATCCTGTAAGACATTGTTTGTACACCGTCCAACGATATACCGGGCTCATTTCTTTTTCTGTGTCTTTAGCAAGTCGATGAATTCTGTGACAACCTCAATGTAGGCGAGCAGCTTTGCATCCCCGAGCCTCCTACTGTTTGCACTCAAGGGCAGTACACCGTCGTGGCTGGTGACACCTGCATCTCGATCGGGGTACAGTTCAACATTACTGCCACCCAACTCGAGGCTGCTAACAGTGAAATAAACGCTAACTGCAGTAACTTGGACGTTGGAGAGGTAGTTTGTTCTCACATATTCGAATGAACATCTTGCTGATTTTACTGTCTTTCCTAGGTTCTGTGTATACCTTAGTTGGAACTTGGGGGAGGTTGAATACTTTGTAAAGAATTCATAGTAGAAATGGTAGAAATGAAAACGAGTACTTGAAATATTTGAACGAGTATTGCGAAGGAGCACTCCAGTCAAACCCCAGATTACCAATAGAAGGGATTACAACAGGAAAGGAATATGCTCTCCAAGAAGGTCTCGATAGTGGTTCTTTCTATGCAGATGTCGAAACTCTGGTTTGCCAGGATCTACGATTGCTGCTACGGCATTCATTTAACTCGACAGAATCCTTTATTTACGATGAGTCTTTTCATGAAGTACAAGCGACTAGTCTGAGCCAAGCTAACAGAGTTCATTGCGACTCTGACCATACCCTCTGCGATTGGCTTTATCATGGTCACGGAATGCTTTCTGGTCCCGTTGGTTTTTTTCTCAGAATGGACCGATATCTCCTCACGATTGGCCACCTCCAGTGTCCCTACAAGCTCTTGTCCGGCCATTCTCGCAGTCAGCGGGGGTCTTCGCTGCACGATGTAGGTCGAGAAAGAGGGCAGCGAATGCGATCTTCAAAGTCGAGATAAACCCCTTCGGGATAGGCTCTGCGACCACACCTGGACCATGGTTTCCTTCCTTGTAAAATATGTGTTTCAGTACGTTCGTACATCTACGGAGCGACTACGTATACATATAATTAGCTGTCGTAGCATTTTTCTGGTGAGTTTTAACAACGCGAAATGACTCCGGTTCCGCCCCCTATCGAGCTTGACCTAACTTGAATACTTGTTCCCTTGAATACTTGCTCCACGTTGTGAACGGCTCGCGTTGCATTTTCGCTCCTTCTAAAACTTCGTTCTGGTCACTACGTTTGGAAGACCAAACATCCCGCAACCCCGAACAAAGTTTCCTCCTGTGAGAGAAGTTTGACTCTGCATAACTTGACTATGAAAATGCTCGTTGGTCAAATCCGGCTGTCAGCACGCAACGCATAGTCGAGAGAATTATATTACGGTAATACAACCGTATCGCAAACGTCTATATGATAATAAAGAACGAGAAGTTCGAAAAACACACACATGATTAGCCCTAGTACGCGTCGTAACCTTCGCAGTGAAATTAAACTAACAGCCAACTCTATCCTAAGTTGTCCAAATGCGATACAAAATGCGCCTCGAATGGCGACCTCTAAAGTCGAAGAAACTGTTACCGCCGCAGCCCTGCTACGCCTTGCCTATTCAACGATATTTAATTCTCTTGTCCTTGATTTTGCAAACTGGTCTTTATACGTATTCCAAATACTTGAGAATGTGTCAGCGCAATTGATCGTACACGGTGAGCCGCTCTTGACGTACCGCGTCAACTCCTCTATGTACATTCTCTGAATGCGCGTGATTTCTTCTATATCAGGCATATCACATTGCTTAACGTGTATTGGGTTACCGACTAGGCGATAGCTATAGCACAGTCCGAACGAAGAAGGACCGGTTCACTTACTGACTGCCACAATCTGTCTTCTGTATGGCATTAAACCAATATTATCTGGGTGAAGACATCAATATATCAGAATAGTAATGAATCGGCAGACGATGCATACAATTCAAGAGCCCTCTCCCATGAAACAGGGGCAACGTGAAGCCGAAGACAGACTGAAATCTCTTCTGTAAACTGTGTATCGTGGTACCAGGTTGATTGGGCATTTGCTCGTAGATCTGAGACCAGTAAAGGTCCATACGATATCTATTAAAAAATGAAGCACTCACATCGTTTTCCCCAAAAGAAAAGACTGGGACGAGATCGGCTCTGCGAGTGCTTGGTTGAGAACGCATATACGATACACGCTCCTCTGAACAAACTCACCCATGTTGGATTGCCACTTTAATAAATCCCAGCCTAGGAGACTATAAATCAAAGAACTAACGAAATAAAAACGCAACAGACCTCTTTCGTAGCGTTAAGTCCGCGGTACCAGGCTGAGCACTTAAACTTTCGGCTGCACCTCCAACGACAATCGTGATGGCGGATCCAGGACCAGATTTGAGAATATTTGAACATGACCGTTTGCTCACGCTGCAGATACCCATAGCAAGGATGATATCGCGATAGAAAGGCATGTGGAAATTACTGGCTAGAGTCAATAAATGTGGCTTGATACCAGGAAACGCGGCGGAAAAAACCCGTAGCTGAATAGATAGTAGATAAGGATAACAAAAAGAATCCAGATGATAAGAACATGCCTTCTGTAGCAAACGATGCTAAAGCCCCCCTGCAACTCTTCAATACGCGAAAACATATGGAAAGCAAAAAGGAATTACATTCCGATAATGCCTAAGAGGAAGAATCGTCAGTGAAAGGATTCGACAGCAAGAGACTTGCAAGTGTACCGTGAGGATGATAACCAAAAACATATGGTCGGTCTGGAGGAAGATCTGCTTCCTAGAAAAAGGTTACTGTACATATTCCTGTATATTTTGATTGAGCAACAAACCTTCTTAAGTCTGGAAAGGTTGTTACAGTAAGTGCATGAATGGTCAGATAAGTAGATCCGCCTCACGAAGCTGGATAGTAATCCGCAAAATATCTCCAAAATGCGAGTTCCCGAAACCATTGGCTAGTTCGTCCGCCATGTTCAGGACTTTGGTCTATCCATGTTATCCATATCTGATACGCCACCAAGAAAGGCCAAAGTGACGGCATCGAGCTGTAGGGATATGAAGAGATCTGTCCAAGTCCGAAACAAGCAACGTACCATAGAAAAAGAAAAAGCACAGTCGTTAATGCTATCAGCACCGACCAAATTGCTACTGCGAGCATCTGCATCCGCCGTTTCCGTGGTATCCGTGCAGGAGCAAACCTGAATGATTGCTTCAGAATTTCCAACAAGAGGCCCGGAAAAGATACCCACTCGATGTTGGAATGAATTTTGATAGGTCTCAGCGGGGTTACAGCGAGTTTTGAGAGTTTGTCCTTTAGCGACGAGTTGGATAACGTGCGAGAGGCATTGGAAAGCTTTTGGCCAACGTCCATGATGAGAGCATGAGATAGGGTCGATATCAGGGCCAGCTTCAAGACGCGTTCTGACACACGTGAGTTTGAAAGTATGACGTCGTTCACACGAACTCAATTTCTTTTTCTTCTTTATTATGTATAAGAGAGCAGAATTTCTATATTATGATGACAACGTAAAGAAAAGTACAGGCGCGTTCAGCTCATATGTATTGTAAGCATCTTTTGCAGCGAAGGGGTAACTCGTTCATGCATACAAATCGTCGTCTCCTGCATCATCCGTGAAACCAGTGTTGGCTGTTGAGGTTCCAGCAGGAGCAGCAGCGGCGGCGCCATCGCTCTCCGGGAACTTGAAGTTATTCCCGAAACCACGAGACTGTTGCAGGTTCTAACAGACAGTATGAATATCACACAACCAAACAAGTATATGAAAAGCATACCTGAGAGAACATTTCGTACCGCCGGATGTCCTGGTCGGATACCGATCGACGAGCGTATCTCATGGCCTCCTCAAAGTGAGCCCTACAACATCATCAGTAACAGACCACAGATATAGGTATAAAACTCACCGAGTGATCTCTGGCACAGGGTCATCCTCTTCGACATCTTCCTCCATCTTGGCGTCGTCACTTTCCTTCTCCTGCCTCTCGCGAGCTCGCTTGATGTCAGCGTCGATAGACTCACGAATGGCAAGTTTCGCAGCCCGCTGGCAGATCTCGGTAAGATCAGCACCAGAGAATCCATGCGTGCTCTTCGCCAAAAATGTGAGGTCAACATCAGGAGAAAGAGGCGACTTCTTCAAGGTAGCCTTTAAGATAGAAATACGAGAGGGTTCGTCAGGAAGAGGAATGTAGATTAGTTGATCTAAACGACCAGGTCGAAGGAGTGCAGAGTCGATTTGATCTGGCCTGTTGGTGGCACCAATGATGAAGACGTTCTTCTTTGCATTCATACCATCCATCTCCGTAAGTATTTGGTTGAGGACACGGTCACCAGCGCCTCCAGCATCACCAGAAGAGTTTCCACGAGCCTTCGCGATTGAGTCGAGCTCATCGAAGAACATGACACAAGGTGCAGCAGCACGGGCCTTGTCGAAGACGTCACGAACATTTGCTTCAGACTCACCAAACCACATAGTAAGCAGCTCGGGGCCCTAGACAGAAATGAGTGAGAATAAATAAGGAGGATTATAAGTGACAAACCTTGATGCTGATGAAGTTGGCGTTACATTCGTGGGCGATAGCCTTAGCCAGCAGTGTTTTACCAGTACCCGGTGGACCATAGAACAGGACACCCTTCGACGGTGACATACCATACTTGAGGAACTTCTCAGGATGATCGACAGGGTATTGGACAGTCTCCTGCAACTCCAACTTGACTTTTTCGAGACCACCAATGTCATCCCAAGTAGTAGTCGGGACTTCCACGACGGTTTCACGCAAAGCAGAGGGGTTAGACGTACCCAAAGCGAAACGGAAGTTCTCCATCGTGACACCGAGAGCGTCAAGCACCTCGGCATCGATAGTATCTTCGTCCAAGTCGATGAGATCCATCTTTTCACGGATCTGTTGCATGGCAGCTTCCGAACATAAGGAAGCCACGTCGGAACCGACATATCCATGAGTGTCAGCAGCAATCTATAGACAAAAATATTCAGCGAAGAACGAAAGATATGGACGGCTAAACGCACCTGTTCCAAGTCAACATCATCAGCCAGCTTCATGTTCTTCGTGTGGATACGGAGAATCTCGAGACGACCGGTGGGGTCTGGAATACCAATGTCGACTTCACGATCGAATCGGCCGAATCGGCGAAGGGCAGGGTCAATCGAGTTGGGTCGATTTGTGGCAGCCATAACAACGACGTTGGAACGAGCTTTGAGACCGTCCATGAGAGTGAGCAGTTGCGAGACTACACGACGTTCGACTTCTCCGTTGGTCTAAAAGATGTGAGCCTTCAGGATATAACAAAGTAGAGTATGCTCACCTTTTCACGCTTGGGTGCGATAGAATCAATTTCATCAATGAAGATGATAGCAGGAGAGTTTTTCTCAGCCTCCTCGAACGCTTTCCTTAAGTTACTCTCACTTTCTCCAGCCATCTTACTCATGATCTCGGGCCCGTTGATCAAAAAGAAGAATGCTCCAGTCTCATTCGCCACCGCTCGTGCCATAAGGGTTTTACCGGTTCCAGGAGGTCCAAACATCAAGATACCACGTGGAGGCTTGATACCGATAGATTTGAAAAGCTGGGGATGACGGAGAGGAAGTTCGACAAGTTCACGGATTTGAGCCATCTGCTTGCGGCATCCACCGATATCGTCATAACCAACATCGTTCAGGTTTGATTCTTCATCTTCACGTTTCACTGGATCGCCCTCTGAAAGTAAAATGGTTTAGTTAGTTTATTCAGGCTGATGTATACAAGACAAACCTGTATGGATGACAGTGTCTTGTGCGACTATGCAGAATTCGGCAGGATCAGTCTCGATGACTTTGAACTCCACGGTACGCATTCCTCCCCGCACAAGGAACGTATCACCCTTGCGAACAGGACGGTAGGCTTTCGTAAAATCAATTTAAAAGTAGTCGAAGCGAGTACAAAGACGCACCTTCAAGAAAGTATGGCTTCAAGTACACGTCGAAGATGTTTCCGCTCAGCCCCTCAATCGAGTCGTCGAAAGGTAATATATGCACACGCTTGCCATATTTGATGTCATTGCAAGCATGTACGTTGACAAGGTCGCCAAGCTTTACTCTTAGATTGTTTCGTGCGACTTTGTTCATTTGAATCCTGCCTTCTTCCACATCGTCAGAGCTGAGGCAGATAAGTACTGTATCTCTACGCTTCTTGCCACTACAAGGGAGATTAACACGAAGCAATTTCAAAGTCATTCGAAAAACCGACCGAACGATGATTGTGTCACCACGAAACAACTGCAACACTTCCATTGTTGCAGGATTGATTGTAGCGACTATAACCTATTAGCATACCAATATAACGAGCGAGATATGGGGATTGAAGCTTACCGGAGTTGTCATCGGAAGTCGCTTCGTCGACAATGAGACGATTTGGGCTAAAAGAGGGTCAACTTGCAATTATCGCAAGATTTGAAAACAAGTCTAACGATTTTTTGGGTCTCAAGATAGCAGTTGAGATATCGTTGGGACCAGGTTGAGGTGCTGCACCACTAGGGTCCGCCATTGTATAAAATGATAATGGGAAAGTGAGATGGATGTGAGTTTGTGAAAGCCTTAAAAGGGATGGCAAAGGACGCGCGTCGTGGTGAAGAGCTGACTTAATCTGAGGTCACATGAGCCTGTGACTCACTTTATTTGAGGTATAGCAGTACAGTACAAAGACTACAAAGCAGGAAACTTCGAGAAAGTTCGAATGATTGTAATTGCAGTCTATATAATGTCTATGTGCCGAGCATGAATGAAGGAAAATTGCGAAAACCGCAGTCCGTGCAAAGATATAAATATGCGTAAGTAAAGTAGATATGCGAGAGTAACGTAGAATTAAGTTGCTTTATCTTATTTGTTGCTAGCCTTACTCCTTCCTATTGAGGGAAAATCCGTAGAGCTATAATACAATTCAACCAAAACCACAAGTGTCCGACAAAAAAACTCACGAATTGTGCGAAGTACTAGATAGGAACATCGTCTTTTCGTCGTCGGGTTTGCTCTGCTTGTCCCAATCGTCAACTCGTTTGGCGGGCCATCCAACGTAGACAGAGTCAGCTTCGGCAACTTCACCGGAGGTGAGCAAGGTGTGTTCGCAGAGCATGCTATTATCTTCCATGGAGGCACCGGATAACAATCGAGAACCAGTACGCATAGCACACCTAAGGACAAATTAAACAACAAGAGGGAGCTTATAAGAGAAACGCCTACCTATTACCAATCTTCAGCGAGTTCAAAGCGAAGTGACCTCGAGAGTTGATGTGAGCGACAACGGAGCAGTTGTCTAGAGAAACGTCGTCGCCGATCTAAACTTCAACTTAGCGATGAAGAACGACGACCAGAAACTGGATCACTCACCTCGACTAAATCGGGCTCGGTCATAAGACCCAACTTGCCACTGGGATAAAGGTTGCAGTTCTTCCCGATTTTGGCACCCAATAGCCTGAAGTACCAGACCAAATACGCTGAACCAGTGAGAGGGGCCAGAACACCGCCGATACCATGACCCGTGAACAAGGGACGAGCGAGAACTAGGGATAACTGCCATCGCTGACAATAACTACTTTCGTCCCAAGGGCAAGGACCAGCTTTTCTTTGGCCGATGACAATCCACTTCGTTAGAACCACCCAGAATACGGCCAAGATAGCTTGGATGTTGAGTACGATAATGAAGGAGCTGGAGATGATACCATAGAGAATTCCGAAACGGTACCAGTGTTCTTGGAAAAGATGCAGGTCGGGTTTATAGACGTATAATAGGTGAAGAACTTGAGCTGCAACAACAGCACTGATGGACCAGTAAGCGGCCGAGGCAGCAGTCATGAGGATGTTGATGGAAAGAAGGATGGGATAAGGCCATACGAAGTAATTCGCTTCCCGCTTGTAAAAGGCCCGACCGAAAGGTGTAAGAGTACTGACTGCAGAAGAAGGAGAGCCCTTGTTGAAACACACGGCTTCGCCACAATCTGCAAGCTCATAATTTAATCCAGTATGATGAACTTTGCCTCGAGAAATGCTCACCGTTACCCATCCAAGTGGAACCATCCTCGTATGAAGTATTTCTTTTCAATAAAGCCCCAGAACCCATGACGGCAAGAGAGCCCACGGATACCCCAGGCAGAAGAACAACCCGATCCGCAATCATTGCTATACCGAAACGATTAAATCAAAACTCTAACAGAGTATGTTTTGCTTACCCCCGTTGCCAATGCGAATTTTCTCGGAACCCAGTCTATCTGTAGTGTAAATTTCTGATCTCGAACCGAAGACGACCTGAAAGAGTTATGAATTAGGGGAATGATTTTATTTGAACAGAGATTCGATTTACATCGTCACCAATCTCCAGCAGCTCGGGATCAAGGCAATAAAAGCCTGACCCAGGCCAGTAGACCCGGCGGCCTATCTTGGCACCCATTAGCCGGTATACAATCTATTGTGAAAAACGCATCTGAGACGGTCAACGAGGGAGCTACCAGATAGTGCACTCACAGATACACCTTCGTAATGTGTGCCGATAAGAGAAAACGCATCTTTGAGCTTGCCCTGAGACAGCAGCGTTGAGTTGATGTACCTTCTGAGCAAAACGAGTTGGGAAGCATTATCGGCCTGTCCCGGTTTATTCAGACCGAAAATACGTTTGACGAGGATTGCGAGGAACAAATGCAGCAACGGGGTACAGGTGGCTCTGACCATTCTCGAAACAGCATGCCAGAGTACCCGTTCAGGAGCAGAGAACCAGAACACAACGGAGACAAGGGAATTTGGAGAGTTGTCCAAGAGAATATTTGTGTCGAAAATCATCACCCATAGAATAGCAAACCAAGGAAGATCTAGAAAAATGTCCGTCAGAGAGGAAGGTCAAATGCATAAACCTGCTCACAGGAGACGAAGGTTACGAATCCGATAATTGGCCATGCGACTAAACATTTAAGGAGCCAGTGAGGCTCCAGAAAAGACGTTCGGTTATAGGCAGCAAATCCTGTGGGTGAAGGTTTTTCGAGTGATGATGTATGAGGACCATAGACAGCAAGATCCGGAATAACAGCGCCAGGTGAAATCTGCGTATAGCTGTTGATGACGGCTCTCCGACCAATTACGATAGGTTCAAGGCGGAAGTAGCCCTCGCGTTCGACACAGAACCCCCTAACTACAGCAGAATCAATCCTGCAGTCATCTTGCAGAGTGAGTAAGTCGAACTCTCCAAGACGAGCGTGTTTACTGATTGATACATTTTTGCCGATACGCGCACCGAGAAGCCGATAGTAGAGTTTGTTCAATTCCGGGTGCATAGCGAAGATACCGCGTCCCGCAGAGCTGAAAAATAGGAGTCAATGCACAGCTTGAGTATCAGGGAGAGGAAGTTACGAACGAGAGAGATTGGTTAACGATCCACCATCGAAGGTAGTATGGTGACCACCTAGATAGTTTTTAAAAGGTGTGATAGCGAGGAAAAACATAAGTACGCACATCGGGTGGTGTCCAGGCTTGTATCTACCGATAACGAGCCACTTGAACATAATGGCCGCCACTGGCGCACAGACACGTACACCAAATCGAGCGGCGACGATAGCGCAGAGCAGCACGACCATGCGGTCGAAGTAGCCTTCAGCCAATACAGGAGATAAATAAGACATAGTAAATAGAAGGAGCGACCCTAAAAATGCAAGTTAGAAAACGTTGACAACGAGCATGTGAAGCTTACATGTAACGGCAGTTTTCAAAGGATAGAAAAATATCATGGGTAGGGCTTGAACGATCAGATTGAGTGGATGGGTCTGTCCACGTCCTTTGCGCTGTGTGTAGTTGCGGTAGAAATTTGCCAACGTCTCTTGCGAGCTGCTGGCAGTATTCGGGTACGCCCGAAGGTGAGAGTCGTCTAGAGAGTCCAGAGACATATTCCGTCGATTAAGAGCGATGAGCGATGCGATTCCATTGACCGTGCTGTTGGTGAATAAAGTAGCCACAACAACAGTGACGTTGGTTTTCTTTCGAATATGGTAAGAAAGCTTTCCGAGGAGAAGGGAGTTGCCACCGAGTAAGAAGAAATCCGAGTCGCCAGATATCATGCCCTGTTCGATAGACAGGAGCTCTGCAATGATGTCGCGGATGATAATAGCCGTCGGAGACAACGAAACGGCATTTTGTCGGACGACTTCTGCTTCGAGAGAAACAAAATCGACTTCGTCAGGGGTAATTCTCGGCAAAGGACATGAGAGGAGGTGGATCTCGGGTATTGCATAGCCAGGTAAGAAACGAGTCAAACGTAACCTGACGAGCGTTGAGTCCAGATTTTCCTTTGTGTTCGCAGAGATAAACGCCTCTGGAAGTCCATCGTGACGAGAACGTACAGCAACGTCGTAGACACCGTCAATATCTAGTAGGAGCTGCCTGATCTCACCGAGGTCGACGTGAACAGAGGTACAGTGGATTGGATCAGACAGTGATGCACTCGGAGGGGGAACAGTAGCTTCAAAATGACGAGCGACTACCGGAACTTCATCGGACATGCAACCAAGGTTCAGCCGCTGTGCAAGCTTGATCCGTAATGGTTTGCCTGCACTGAATTTATCACTTCAGCTCAAGTGTCCGTGTTAAAAAAAAAACCAAAATGCACTTACTTGTTCTTCGGTAAGTCTTGCATATACACCACGGCGAATGGCCATTTGGATGGGTGTAAATGGTCCTTCAACAAGTCGAGTAATTGGGCCAGTCCGATGACTGGGCGACCTGGGATAGGAACGATTACTACGCCAATAACCTCTTGTAGAACATCGTGGTCAATGGAAAACGCCAGAGTAGTCTGTGTGATACAAGTCAGAAAGTTTTTAATAAAGACTATTGCAAAAGTTACCTTCACATAGTCTTTCGCCGCGGTGACGATAGCTTCTTCAACTTCGAACGGCGAAATAATCTCACCGCCCTTGTTAATAATCTCCTTCGAACGGCCATTGATGAATAGGTAACCTTCGTCATCTAAGTAGCCCATATCGCCGGAATCGAACCATCCCTCGCGGGAGAATGCGGAAGTGTCCAAGGGTACATTGATGTCGGAGGACACCTCGTAACCAGCGAATGTAGGCAGCCCGCGTACACATATAGCACCAGTTTTCCCTGACGGGAGTTCACGCTCAATATCAGTGGGATCTCGAATGGACAAGTAAGGACCGCAAGCGAGCCCGGAGCAGCCTGGGCGTTCGAGTTGATATGTTGTTGGTGGAGAAGCTATAGGCATGCACCTGTAACAGTGGCTTCAGGAAGAGCCTCGATCAGACAACGAGTAAAGAACTCACTCAGTCATTCCGTAGGAGGGCAAGATAACAGCGTCCCCGAAGCATTTCTTCATGTCAGCTGCGAGCGAAGGTAAGAGCCCGCCAGCAGCATTACATATCATGCGAATTCGTAGATCGCGTGCGGGTATAATGTGCTCTGGCTGCGAGGAAAGGATAGCATGATGGATGGTGGGCGCAGCATAATACCTGAAATATGATTTAAACGAAGGCCACTATGAAAGAAAAACGTCGCATACCAGGTGGCTTGGAACTGAAAAGAGATAGTCCAAAAAGTGATAGGATCAAAGGCGGAGCACATTATTGCACTGCCCCCAGAAAGAATAGGGGCTAGGAGGTTACGGACGATCCCACCCACATGGAATAAAGGCATCATGTTCACTGAGAATTGATGGTTAGAACAAGAAAGATAAGAAATTTTAGCTACTCACTATTCACGTCGGAAGACTTCAGATCCCAAGAATGCACGACGGCCCAAGTTCCGACAAGCAAAGACCGTAACGTGTAAGGCACGACTTTCTTCTTCCCACTAGTCCCAGATGTATGGAGAACCAAGGATCGGTCATTGAGGCCGTGAGGCTCGGGCTGTGACCTTGGAGTATAATCCTCGTCCCCCATAACCGACATATCGAACAATCCACAAGGGCCCGACGTCCGCTCATCGATGAATATAATATCACACCCCAACTTATGTCGCAGAGCCTGAAGTTCCAGGCGGTCCTGAGCATCTCGAGTTGTTATAATCGCTTTCGCATTAAGCCGTGACGCGTCGTCCAAAAGTTCTGGACCGGTGCAGCTGGAGTTGACGGGGGCGCAGGTATGGTAGGTGGCGAGAGAAAGAAGTGCGAGAGCATTGGCTGGGCCAGTGGGAAGAGCAAGCATGACCCTATCATTCCGACCGAGATTGTGACCAGAGGTTGAGCGAGGCAAAATGAAACGGGAAATAAATGACTGTATGGCATCATGGCACAAAGGTGGCCTCGATGGGTCTGGAGAATAGAGGGCTGGTGTAGAAGTGGTGGGGATACAGTCCAGGAGCGATTCGAAATCTGAACGGCCGATACGTTCAGCAAGGAAGTCCCCGAGCGAAGTGCCAACTGGAGGTCTTGCGTTTGTGCGCAGAAAGTCCAGAGGGATCGACATGGTCTTTGGAATAGCTCGAAGAGAGTGTAGTTAGCGCTTAATTCTTTTTACGAAGGCCTTATCAAAGAATTAAGCTGACAGAAAAGTGGAGCGTTACTATCGACGACGAGTATGTATATACCGAAGCGCTCGGTTCGGTTTACGATCATATATATCCCAGACAAGGTCCCTTCATACCCCATTTCATCTGAGGAATTACCGGGACCTGCCCATCAAACCAAGACAGTTCAAGTTCAACACAAGAACAAGGCATTTTCCTGTCCTCGAAAGTGAAAAGCTGTAGGTTTTCTTTAAGTCCGGCATACGTGGGTCACAGTTTCGCAAGTCGCCCGTCACAGCCCGCCACCGTCGTTCATACCTTTGCGGGGGTAATGCGGTAGATTGCGATCCATCAAAAGGTAAATTAAATTAATGCCTTGGCAATATTGAAATTTTTTGTGGGTCAATTTGTTTCCGTTTATCTCTACCAAAACTTTCGCAGTTGGATTTGCTGGAAAATGCGACCTCCGGGGTTCACTTTCGTATACAACGATGCTGCGCGAATGTAGCCATTAATCGCACTTCACTGCAGTCTAGCTGGTATAACTTGAACACCCCTATAGTTCGATCTTGAGCCGTTTGATATTCGATTCATACCAAGGTTGACTGCGGAGAGCCGGGGCGATACGCGTCAAGTTAGGGCGATAGAGGGTGAAAGGTGAAAGGTGGTCTAAGCTGGTGTTCTGGTAGAATCATATATGTAGCGTAGTTAATCCGCGTTTGGTTGCTCTCGTCGAAGAGCTAGAGCAGTGGGACCCACAGCTATCAATCACGAAGACTCCTGATGATAGACGCCGGCCCGTAACGCCGGATCGATTTAAGACTCGGAAAATCATAAGCGAATCAGTGGCAATTACCTATACTTTCAGGTTTCCATAAGTATGCTCAGGAAATCGTCCTATAACAACCTGTTTTTTTTGTGAGCCGGAAATGAACGCCGTTTTGTATATGGTAGCAATAAACGAGAAACTGGTTTTACTGTTCTGAGAACGAGGGTCCAAGTTGAAATCTCCGTGTACCAGTGGAGCAAAGGAACCTTTTAAGCTGCTAAGTATGTAGCTATTAAAATGGTCGTCAGGTTCTATGTACGTAGCTACTTACGAATGCATGGAGAAAAAAGCGGAGCCGCCTCTCCAAACATAGTAACTTACAACTACCTATGTACCTATTCATACGGAGGGACGCATGTGAGTCTATTACGGTACACTTCTTGTACAAGTGGTGTACGTTGACCCTGGGCACTTGTCCGAAACGTAAGTCTTCATCGCTACTTACTTAGTAGCTCCAGTGGTGTGCGTGGAGCAATGTAGAGACGAGTGGCATGGTCCCCGCGCATGGTCCCGTGCACTTTGCGAGCATACATAGATTGTCTAATCCAGGGAGGTGACCGTAAAAGTTCCTCCTGGTGAAAGGCTTTTACGCAGTGTGCGGGGGGCTTAGTCCTTAACAGATCCCGGAGCGATGTTCCACGATGCACTGATGGAAGAATTGCAGCGAGCGATGGATAACGGCAACGATGAGCTGTCGCACGAACTTTCAAAAAACAGAACCACGATGATAGCTATATTCGCCGAACTTCGTGATCCTCCATTGACCAAAAACCATGATTTATAAATTGTCGGCTCACCGAGGGCTGCAAACCTCAGGAAACACCGTAAACATAACATAACATTATCAACACGTTATGAATAGCTTATCACAGAAGCGAATGGTCGGAAAATTCGAATATAACCAAGGTGGTTACGAGTATTAGTATGGTAAAAGCTGGTCGTTGGAGATTGGACTTACATACCAATATGATCAATGATTGTCTAAGTCATGGCTTTGTATTCTGTGGAGCAAAGGAGGATGACCGAAGATACGGCTCCCAAACAGCATCAAAATACTCTTTCCCAGGTATACACTTGCGTAGCCGTTCATAATCGTACCAAACAAGAGCTTCTGAACAGTGTGCGACGAAGGCTTGTTGTGTTACGGAGAAGGCCGAGGAAGTGAGAAGGAGGACTGCAGGGTCGGGCGGTTTAACACCTTCCTGTTGAGAGTTAGGTGATAATTCCGGCTGAATTGGCTTGTGGGATATGAGGAGCTGCATTCCAATATTAGCATTCCAAAAGACGGAAGACCGATGGGTCCAGAATATAGTACTCACGGTATCGGGGTAAGTAACCGGACGGCGATAATTGATGTTGAGCGACTTGATGATTAACGAGATCCCTTTTCCCTTGAGTAATGCTTCGGCCTTGCTGGGTCCACCGAGACGCTGTCCTAGATGTACCATCCAGTGGATGCGACTCTAAAAGACATTATTCAGAAGGAGGGTGAGAGGAGGGGCATGGAAGCCCAAGTGAGATCTGGCGTACCGATTCAAAGTAACGAACTACAATGAGGAAAATAAGCATAATGGAGTGAGCCTGAGCGTTCACATGGCGTACCATATCGGACGTTATTAACATGCCTTCACATTGTCACGAATAAACAGGTCAGAATCACACTCAGATATTTTCAACTAACTGGAAAGGATCCTGGTCTCCCCAAGCAACCGGCTGTTCCCATATCGAAGGTCGATGAAATCCTGCTTCAGCGAGCTTCGTGCGACCTTGTTCTAGAAGTTGGTCAAAAGAAAGTGACGAATTAGATTGTTCTTGGGTCATTTCTTGGATATCTTCTGGTGACGCAGGGCCTTGTGTACCAGGAGCCAAGTAGAATGGAGATGACGGGTCACGGAAGGCTGCTTGAAGTGCCTGTAATACGGGATACTTGTCAGAGGATCCAATACGAGATTCTTGGTGAGAGAACCTTGATACTGTTGTGTCTTTGCTGTTGCCATTGGAGAATTCGGGTCGGGCGCGACGAGAAACGAAGAAATAACATGAACGCACAGAAGCAAAAATCGGCTAAACCGGGACGAGATTGCCGGAGTTTGAACTTGTTTGGCTTTTAATTTTAGCTTTTGTCCATAAGTACAACGCCACTGTGGTCGACAAAATCACAAAGAGATGGACATGCAGTTGCTGGAATATCTGCTGCATCCTCAGGATCCAATCCAGAAACGAAACCGTCAAGTTGCAGTTAGTCGAGTAGTGTCGCGATTCTCACAGCAAGCTTTTTACGCATCAAGCCGGTCCAAGCTGTAGATATCAGATCCAATTACAGCTTTTTCAGCTTTTCCTTCCAGGCGAGTACTTTGATCCGGGATGTAGATGAATTTTTGGCTTTGATCTATACTTCGTACCGAGAAATGTTCGATCTCAAAAGCAGAAAGACCATTCCTACATCCGGATGGAGTTTGGTTTGTTTGGCTGGAGCTTCTGTCAACACTATAAAGGGGAGGTTTCCTCGCCAACTTTTCTTTCTTCCCTACCTTCATCATCTCTGATCCCGGTGATCTTTTTTCTTCTACATTTCTATCTCCACGCAGGCTTCGTGCTACATTACTATTCTCCTTATCACTTTATTCATCGCTATTCATCGTCATGACTGCCCTCAGCCCACGATTCACTCTCCTCGCTGCTCTCCTTTCTCTTTCGCTCGTCTTGCACAACGCACCCTCCGTTGAAGCCGCCGCCATTGCCGTTCGCAATACCGATACTTCATCCGCTGGCACGCATCACAGGTCGACCAACACTGTCATTCCTCTTCCTCCTCGTGCCAAGGAACACAAAGTTAAGTCCGATAAGAAGAAATCCAAAGGCGAGACGGAGAAATCAAAGAAGAAGACTCATAAGGACCACAAGGTAAGCAATCAGATTCATCTCGCCCTTTCCGCTGTGACTTCGTCTAATATATGCGCGTTATTTCTTCAGCGAGACGAATTATTCGAAAACGGATCATTTGAAGGCATTAATCTCGATATCCAGCTCGAACGTCGAGGCGAACAAGCTCATTTCCATACTCGCCGTCGTCCTCATGGCAAACTCGTAAGTTTCGACTTTTCTTGTCTCTATCGTATTCTCTGCGTTCTGTCGTATGCTATCCTCATCGTCCTTTCTACGCTGGTTATCTTCCTTCTCTCTCGTCTCTACTCTTTTCACCGTTCACATCGCATATTGATTTTCTCTTCCAGGTCCATTCCCGCCGCCATGATGATCACGGCCACCGTCACGACCATGACCATGACCATGATCACGACCGCGACCACCATCATCGCCGGGATGACCACGACCACGACCATGATCACGAACACCATCATGACCATCGTCGGGACGCGCGTGATCACCATGACCACGACGACCACGACCACGACCATGACCACGACCACGACCACGACACGACCACGATCACGACCACGACCACGACGACCACGATCACGATCATGACCATCGTAAGCCCTTCACGTAAATAATTTGCTAAATCTAACTGTTCAATAGGTTCTCTGCAAGCTCGTCGTGTTTCGCGGTTGCGCCCTCATCCTCGGAGTTTCGAGAAACGCGCTCAATCCTCGCCGGGATACATCGATATTGATGTCAGTCATTGTCCAACTCATTGTCTTCTCATATTCATTTTTTCCCTAGAGTGACGGCAAAAGAATTGCATCATTGGACTGGAACCAGACCAACCGGACGTACAGCATCAGCGAGACAGAAGCTACCACCTTCACTATGTTCATGGACCAGGGCTCCTCAGTCGTCAAATTTGAATGCAACGACATTGCTGGCGGTGGCTGTCTCACATACAGATACAACAGTTCCGATAGCATGACCTGCCAACCTGCATCTAACGCTGCCTGTTCGGGCCAGGACTTCTTATTCAACTCTACATCCGGACAGGTCAATCCGATAGATTGTGACGCTACTCCGCAGGATGTGGATGACAACGTTGCCGGTTCATCCGATGGCGACGACACCGACTCCGTACAGATGGCCAGCATCAACGCCAGGGACTCGTCGCCAAGCTCGACGGCTGACGTTACTATGGTTTTCAGACCTCTAGCTGGCAAAATGGAAGTAGAGGAGAACCCAGATTCGTTTACGTTCAATTCAACGACTACCGATTCGAACTCCACGAGCACTTCTACAGCTGCAGAGACCTTTACGACTACGATCACAGTCACCTCCACTTCCACCGTCACTGCATCGTCCTCTGTTACCGTCGCTTCCGTCGCTGATTCCACTCCTTCCCCCACTCTCGCTGGAATGAAAGTTGAAGTCATTAACGATTTCTCCAACACGTCAGATGCCGCTCCAATATCAACTTCCTCGACAATGACCTCGACTTCTACTGCTGACCCTTCGTCATCGACTTCTACTGCCGCCCCTTCGTCATCGAGCTCAATAGATGCCGCCGCAGTCGCCTCAAGCATCGCTGCATCTGCTTCGTCCGGCTCTATGAATGCGTCTTCTGTCTCTGCCTCGGCCACTAGTTCCTCTGTTTCGTCTCCTTCCGCTGCTACCGAGTCTAGTGACACAACGAAGAAACGGTCGACGGCCCCATATACATGGCAGTTCAAGCGTCATGATTGAAAGTAGATATATTTGGGATCGGGATAAATGTAGCTATTAGTGAACATCAAACAGTGATTTCCTGCGCAGCCACAGCTCTTTATAGCAATTCTGGATACGAACCAGTTCAGAAACGAATATCAAATAGTAAAACTGATCAATGACTAGAGCCTGCTTCGACCTGCATTGACCTAAGTAAGACTCGCTGCGCTGCCAAGGCGGCCTGGGGCAGAGTTTTCGAGTACTGTGATTCATTCGTGGTCTGACTCTCTTCTGGTTCGGACTTCTTCTCGTTCATGGCTAGACTACATGTTCTAGTAAATGTAAAGACCACGATAAGAACCGTCTGTCGGAGAAGTGTCACATGTCACCAATGACACTTAGAAACATGTTGACTCGAACGTACCCATAATAAAGAGGGCTCTAGGGGGGATAATGACAACACCCGCTCGAAGTTGTAGAAATCTTGTAGAATTTCTTGGAGCGCTGTCATTGTCCCTCGGTATCCAATGATTGCGATAGGCTGTAGTTGCGAGGATGGGCACGGCGGAAAAGGAGGAAAGAAGGATATACTTTTTTCATATTTCCGTGAGCCTGCTACTTGGAGGATTACTACTTCTAAGCTCAAATTGAAGCTTTTTATAGCGCTATTCTTATAGTACATTTATATATATAGAATGAACCATTCTCAACCTGTAAAAACTGGTGGGCGCCTGAGATGGGTGCTCGACATGAGGTCCGGGCCGAGGGATGTGTCACGTTACTACACTGCCGGTTTGTAGACCACACTCTACTGTGTCCTTCTTTGCCTTTCTTTGCTCGTAAACGAAGAGAGAGCACCCTATTCTGTCATCTCGTTGCCAGTATGATTCACACCCCAAAAAACCTCCTTCAGTTGACCGAAGTGAATATGCCGCGAGGAGATACAATCTTTCATCAGCCTATTCAACACAAGATCATCCAATCATAATTGCGAGATTTTGAATGAAAGAGAGATAATTTTGCAGTTGCAGGCTGGAGTTTGCATAGAATATAATAAGTGGCGTTTCGCGCTAGCAGTGTTACAAGATTTTCTACCAGTATGTACATATCAAGCCTGCCTATAAACCGTCCTGCTGATTCAATAATTAATCGCTAGCAATTCCGACGTCTTCGTCCCTGGAATGCTTCTTGGCTGCGTTCGCCACTAGATATATATGCCAACGTGAACGAGGTTGCCACACCGTTGAATTTGGTCCACACTTGCTCCTCCACCTTACTCGCAAGACGATAATGCACATCCGACTTGGAGCTGCTGGTGAGCTAACGTCCTTTCAAGAGCCACTATCCACTAAACACTTCATGGATCAAGTATTGGGCTTGGTGGCCACAGGATGCGATGTTGTTATCACCATGCGAGGGGAAATGCAATTTATCTGGAAGTAAGCCTCAAGTCACGTTCCTCGATGTCCTGTTGAGGCTAACGGCTATTTTCAGAAAACCCCTGCGCATAACGTTTGTACGATGTCTTTTCGTTTTGATGCGATATATCCCGATCGCCCTCCATATGTATGTTGAATAATTCTTTTCAGAGGTTGACAACAATTCGAATCACTGATTAGAATGCTATAGAAGCAACATTATTCTTACAAGTATATGGCTAGATGGCACTGAGCAGATTTCAGAACATCGTTGCAGGATTATGATGATTTTCCGGCTTCTCGCATTCTCTACCATGCTTATGTTACTTGAATTAGTTCTTATACTTCGAGGTCCGTCCAAAAATTTAAAGTTTGTGACTTTTCTCTCTGATATTCAATCTCCTAGTCTACGCCCTATATGATCGAAGTTGGGCGGTGGGCGTATCTCTTTTGCTTCTGCTTATGTCAAGAATTACTTCATCAGCCTATAGCGTCCATGATCACCTACTGCGGTCCCCAGAGAAGATTAAGTTTATCGGCCATTGCGTTCCGAGTGTCAATTTTGACGATGGTCGTAATGTGGTCTGGGTGCTTTCGTTCGTCACTGTAAATATGTTTTTCAACGTCTATCTAAGGAAGCAACGCTAGGTGTGGTGTATTAATCGTTCAGTCGGTGATCATTATCCTGGCCCTGAAGCGCACCGTGTGGGACTTTCGCCAGTATTCTCACTCATTGTTCTCTGTCTTGAACAAAGATGGTCTGAAAGTGTTCAGCGTTATTTTTGGTAACAGATCAGTCTATTCATTTCCGGAACGCATATATTAACTTATTTTTATCAATAGTGGCAGTAGTTGCAACAACCCTGACCTCGATAAAGAAAGGAGTGAATCTTTATTTTTTCA
This sequence comes from Rhodocollybia butyracea, assembly GCA_015501585.1. Lineage (NCBI taxonomy): Eukaryota > Fungi > Basidiomycota > Agaricomycetes > Agaricales > Omphalotaceae > Rhodocollybia > Rhodocollybia butyracea. The sequence continues at coordinate 169,347 of JADNRY010000061.1, forward strand.
TATTTCCGTGAGTTGTGTAACTGCCAGGGGATTCAGCCATCACTGAATGACGCTACATACTTCTAGGCTTTTCATATCAATAATTTCCGCTGCGGTACATGCTTTTTGTCATTTGAATATAGTACATCTAACTTTGCGCTTTCAGGGGTGTCACACCATTCTCAATCTGCAGAGATTGGAATCGGAATTGGCAGATGCAGATGGAAACTCATCTGAGCACAAGAGAGATATTGAATTGACTACTATCAGCAATGTGGATATAGCAACCTGGGATGCACCATGGGATGCAAGGACGTTTCGGATAATTGAAGATGAAACCATTTAAGCAAGACGCAGGCCCGCAGAGCTCGAGAAATGACGGTGAAATGAAGCTTACTACTGCTACTATTGACAACATGAACAGCACGGGATGCAAGGAGATGCCGATGAGTGGATGATAGTGAATGATACCGTTGAAGCAAGACCTGGGCCCTTCTGTAGGGATGTGTCACGATATTAATGGTGGACGGAACTGCCAGTTTAAACACAGAGAGCAATAAGCACCATGTTCTGTCATCTCGTTGCCAGTGTTACGGGATTTTCTACCAGCTACTCAAACATTTGTACATATCATGGCTGTCTACAAGCTGTCCTGCTGATTCAATACGTAGTAAATGTAATTCGGACGTCTTCGTCCCTGGGATCCTTCTTCTGGGTTCGCCACTGCTCGCCACTGGGTATATATATCCCAACGCGAATGAGGTTGCCATGCTAGGCCGACACTCGCTCTTCCACCTTACTCTTGACCTCCAGACGAGAATGCACATCCGGCTTGGAGCTGCAGGTGAGTTAACATCCTTCCAGGCTTCACTATCCACTAAATACTTCATGATTCAAGTATTGGGCTTGGTGGCCACAGGATGCGATATTGTTATTACTATGCGAGGGGAAATGCGATACATTTGGAAGTAAGCAAGTCACGTTGATGGCCAGTTGACACTAATCTTGCGCTGCCTGCAATTTTAAGAAAACCCCTGCGCACAACGTTTGTACGATGCCTGTTCGTTTGGATGCGATATCTCCCAATCGCACTTCATATGTACGTAAAACGATTCTTATCGGAGGTTAACAACAACTTATCAGGATGCTGTAGTATTAACATTGTTCTTACAAGATTATGGCTAGATGATGCTCAGCAGGTTTCAGAACATCGTTGCAGGATTCTTATGATTTTCCAGCTTCTCACATTCACTATCATGCTTATGTTACTTGAATTGGTTCTTGTACTTCGAGGTCCGTCCAGAAACATAGTTTGTGGCTTCTATCTTTGATATCCAATCTTCTAGTTTACGCCCTATATGACCGAAGTCGGGCAGTGGGCATATTTCTTTTGCTTATGCTTATGTCAAGAATCACTTCATCCACCTATAGTGTCTATGATCACGTACTGCGATCCCCAGAGAAGATTGGGTTTCTTGACTATTGTGTCCCCAGTATCAATCTCAAAGATGCTGATAATATGGTCTCGGTGCTTGCGTTCGTCCGTGTTGATATGTTTTTCAGTATTTCTCTGAGGAAGAAACACTACTTAGATGTGGTGTATTGATCGTTCAGTCGGTAATCATTGCCCTGTCCATGAAGCGCACTACGTGGGACTTTCGCCGGTATTCTCATCATTCGTTATTCTCTGTTTTGAACAAAGATGGTCTGAAAGTGTTCTGCGCTATTGGTGGTGAGAGAATAGTCCGCTCATTTCCAGAAATATTGACGTATGATCAATAGTGGCAGTAGTTGCAACAATCGTGACCTCAGCGATAAAAAGAGTGAATCCACATTTTTTCATATTTCCGTGAGTTGTATGACCGCAAGGGATTCAGCTATTACTGAATGACTCTGCTTCCAGGATTTTTATACCATTGATATGTGCTGCGGTACATATTCATTGACATTTGGATACTTATAGCCTCTAAAATTGCGCTTTCAGGGATGCCACACCATTCTCAATCTGCAGAGGTTGGAATCGGAATTGGCAGGTGCAGATGGGAGCTCGTCTGAGCAAAAGAGAGATATCGAATTGACTACTATCGGCAATGTGAATATAACAACCTGGGATGCACCATGGGACGCAAGGACGTTTCGGATAATTGAAGATGAAACCTTCTGAGCAAGACGCAGGACCGCCAAGCCAGAGGAATGACAGTGAAATGAAGCTTATTACTACTAATATCGACAATATAAACAGCATGGGATGCAAAGACGATGCCGATGAGTGGATGATAGTGGTTAGAGCAAGACCTAAGCCCTTCTGGAGGGATGTGTCACGATACTAATGGTGGTCGGAACTGCCAGTTTGTATGGTTCCTTCCTGTCCTTAAACACAGAGAGCAATATGCACCATGTTCTGTCATCTCGTTGCTGATACCGGATCTATATTTTTTAAACATGGCTGGACATGTCCAACGCGATTTGAACAAGTTTAAAAACTTCATTTAAATGAGCTATTGGACTGTTCTCGTGCATAGCTTCCAGTCCCACTTTGCTTACTCTATTTTAAACAGAAATTTAAATCCGTAAATTAAACAACTACTTAAATCAGTAAACATCAAGCAGTTTAAATGTCACGCTCAACATACGGTTGGTATTGAACGTACATTTTAAACACCATGCATTTAAACAAAATTCTTTAAATATACGAAGACATTTAAATCTCACCTTTGAACAAAAATCGAACAGAGATCGAACATCTTGTTCTGAATATGAGCACAACGCTGGACGGATGCATGGGGACAGGGACTCAGACATCTGCGTGGTAAAGCATTTGAATCATGTCGGATCTCCTGTTGTGAAGCATGACAGCGCACCTTATCAAATATTTCACTCTTGTTGAATTCGGGCATGCACTTGCCGGATTAGCGATATACTCTAACTCACAAAAGGTTGAGTAACCATTAGGGCCAGCGCAGATGCATGCGGCTCACGATCGTGCAATGGTTGTCGGCGAGCTTGGGATAGTGGTCAGATAGTGGTGGTGGTGAGAGAACAAGAGGCAAGTTACTTTCAATCAGTTGGCCACCGAACAATAGATAATGGATGGCCCAAGCTTTGAATGACAAATAAGAGTCGCCCAGGCTTGCACATGACCGTGTAATTGGCCATTGTCTATTGTTCGCATTTGAAGGTACTTGGCTCTTTTTCTCTCACCACCACCACCACCACTATCCAACATTCGACCACTATCCCAAGTTTGCCGACAGCTGTCACATGAGCCGCATGCATCCGCACTGGCCCTAACGGCGGTACTCAACTACTCAACCTTTCGTGAGTTAGATTCTATAGCTGCGCATGCCGCTGCCAAGTGCACACCCGAATTCCAACACGAGCGAGATATCTTATAAGGTGTGCTGTTGTGCTTCAAAGAAGGAGATCTGGCATTCAAATGCTTTACCACACAGATGTCCGAGTCCCCATGCATCTGTTCAGTGCTGTGTTCACAGAAAAAGATGTTTGACTCAGATCTCTGCTCAATCTTTTGTTCAAAGGTGGGATTTAAATGTTGTAAGTACATTCAAGGAATTCGTGTAAAGCACGGTGTTTAAAATGTTCGTTTAATACCACTGACCATATGTAGACTGTGACTTGTAAATTTGCTTGATAGTTTACTGATTTAAGTACTTGTTTAATTTACGGATTTAAATGCCTGTTTAAACTTGAAGTCACGGTAGAGTAAACAAAGTGGGACTGTAAGCTATGCACAAGAACATGAATCCTCATTTAAATGAAGCTTTAAACCTGTTTAAATAGCGTTGGACATGTCCAGCCATGTTTAAAAAATATAGACCCGGTTTCTCCTCGTTGCCAGTGTTTCGGGATTTTCTACACATTTGTACATATCATGGCTGTCTACAAGGCTGTCCTGCTGATTCAATACGTAGTAAATGTAATTCGGACGTCTTCGTCCCTGGGATCCTTCTTCTGGGTTCGCCACTGCTCGCCACTGGGTATATATCCAACGCGAATGAGGTTGCTATGCTTAGGTAGGCCGACACTTGCTCTTCCACCTTACTCTTGACCTCCAGACGAGAATGCACATCCGGCTTGGAGCTGCAGGTGAGTTAACATCCTTCCAGGCTTCACTATCCACTAAATACTTCATGATTCAAGTATTGGGCTTGGTGGCCACAGGATGCGATATTGTTATTACTATGCGAGGAGAAATGCGATACATTTGGAAGTAAGCAAGTCACGTTCCTTGAGGGCCTGTTGACACTGCCCGCAATTTAAGAAAACCCTTGCGCACAACGTTTGTACGATGCCTGTTCGTTTGGATGCGATATCTCCCAATCGCACTTCATATGTACGTAAAACGATTCTTATCGGAGGTTAACAACAACTTATTAGAATGCTATAGTATTAACATCGTTCTTACAAGAATATGGCTAGATGATGCTAAGCAGGTTTCAGAACATCGTTTGCAGGATTTTGACGATTTACCACCTTCTCACATTCACTATCGTGCTTATGTTACTTGAATTGGTTCTTGTACTTCGAGGTCCGTCTGGCAGAAACAAGTTTGTGGCTTCTATCTTTGATATCCAACCTTCTAGTTTACGCCCTATACGACCGAAGTCGGGCAGTGGGCATATCTCTTTTGCTTCTGCTTATGTCAAGAATTACTTCGTCCACCTATGGTGTCTATTATCACCTACTACGATCCCCAGAGAAGATTGGGTTTTCTCGACTATTGCGTCCCCAGAATCAATTTTAACGATGCTTGTAATCTGGTCTCGGTGCATTCGTTCGTCCTTATCGATATGTTTTTCAGTATTTCTCTGAGGAAGGAACACTAGATGTGGTATATTGATCGTTCAGTTGGTGATCATTACCCTGGCTATGAAGCGCACTACGTGGGACTTTCGCCGGTATTCTCATTCGTTATTCTCTGTTTTGAACAAAGATGGTTTGAAAGTGTTCGGCACTATTGGTGGTAAGAGACTAGTCCGCTCATTTACAGAACGTATATATTGACGTATTATCAATACTAGTGGCAGTAGTTGCAACAATCGTGACCTCGGCGAAGAAAAGAGTGAATCTACATTTTTTCATATTTCCGTGAGTTGTGTGACCGCCAGGGATTCAGCTATCACTGACTGACTCTACTTCCAGGCTTTTTATATCACTGATTTCTGCTGCGGTACATGTTCATTGACATTTTTATTTATTACACCTCTGAAATTGCGCTTTCAGGGATGCCACACTATTCTTAATCTGCAGAAATTGGAATCAGAATCGCCAGGTGCAGATAGGAACTCATCTGAGCAAAAGAGAGATATTGAATTGACTACTATTGTCGATGTCAATATAACAACCTGGGATGCGCCATGGGATGCAAGAACGTTTTGGATAACCAAAGATGAAACCACCTGAGCAAGCCTGTTTAGCTCAAGGATGACGGTGGGTCCCGGAACTGGAAATTGTACCAACTTTGTATACCACCCCTACCATGGCTCTCCCTGTCGCTCAGGGCCAAAAAAGTCAGGAGACCCAGTGAGTAAGTTCGATGGGCAAGGAACTCTGGGTCAAGCGCGCAAGTTCCCCGTAGTCAGACTATGTACATATGACCACTTGCCTGCTCATAGAAATTTTGCTTCTGTGGCCAAAGCACCTATCCAAACATTAATGGCAACAGCACAAATTTCGCTCTCCCCCTGTAGGAGGATCTCCAGATCTGACTGGAGGAGCCTGATTCAGCCTAATCTTGTTTGTTGAATCTGTTGGCTACCGTGACTATCGGCGAAAGACAACGACCTTTATGATAACTCCCCCACCCCCGCTTCCCCCTTCCACTATTACTACACTGCGGCTAGAATTTATTCTGACAAATGACAGGGCATTGTTACCATTGATCCGCAACATTCCTATCATTGAATCTCGTCCATAACCACCCATCTACTGTGCCTTTCCCCCAGTGCCAATCACAATACTGCGAGCACCTCTTCCCGACGAGCTGGCGCTAGGATTTCTTCGTATGAATACAGTCTCTTTGAAAAGCTTTTTGAAGCTTTACATCGATGTGGACACTTGGGGTCATCGCGTTCCCCAGACACACTTATTTCTTGACTGAAGCAATTGGAATCTTAGTCGGCTCGGTTTGATCATGCAGCATTTATCAACATACTTGTGTGAATGCCGAAGGCGAATCATATATACGATGTTGGTGTTGGATATCTGCAGCTCGTTTGTGATATTAAGGAAGCGGACCACTTGAGTTATACGGGGCTCATGATTGAAGTGTGTCACTGAATAGCTAGCTGATGTGATAAGTTACAGCTTGATTGAAGCCTGAGGGTAAGATGGGTCTTGGACATGTATGTAGGTCATAAACTTGAGCTCTCCCGCTGTAAAGCTGTCAGATTCAGACGGTTCACTCAACTTATGTACTGTCTTTGTGGATCTATGCACGGAGAAGATTTTATCATACCTCGTTTATCATCTTTGTGTGCAGCTTAAGTTGGTCAACTGGGAAGTGGTCAGAGCCTTTCCAGTACTATCCCGTCTAACGATAGGGTTTTGCGGTACTTAATAGATCTAGTGTAAATGGAGTAAAAGCAAACCAAAGTGAGGTTCGAAGCCCCAATTTGTAGCAGACCTCTCCAACACTTCCTTCCCTGTCCGTGAGCATTGGGAGCAACTTTGAGCACCCTATTCTGTCATATCGTTGCCAGTTTTCACGCTAGTATAATTAAAGGTTTTCTACCAGCCACTCACAATACGTATATATCATGCCTGCCTATAAGCCGTCCTACTACTACTGATTCGTGATTCCCATGTCTTCGTCGCTTATATATTGAATGCTTGGCTCACCACTCGTATATATACCGACATGTATGAGGTTTCCATGCCGTTCAACTTGATCCACACTTGTACCTCCATCATACTCGTGGCCTCCAGACGAAAATGCACATCCGGTTTGGAGCTGCAGGTGAGTTAAGGTCCTTCCAAGAGTTGCTACTCACTAAATACTTCATGATACAAGTATTGGGCTTGGTGGCCACGGGATGCGATATTGCTCTTACCATGCGAGGGGAAGTGCAATACATCTGGAGGTGAGCAAGTCACGCTCGATATCGACCTGCTGGCCCCAACAGCCATTTTCAGAAAAACCCTTACGCATAACTCGTGTACGGTGTCTTTTCGTTTTGATGCGATATCTTCCAATCGCACTCCATATGTACGTGGAAACGATCCTTATCGGAGGATAACAATTCATTAGAATGCTACAGTATTAACATCGTTCTTACAAGAATATGGCTGGATGGTGCCACTGAGCAGGTTTCAGAACCTCATTGCAGGATTATGATGATTTTCCGGCTTCTCACATTCTCTACCATGCTTATGTTCCTGGAATTGGTTCTTGTACTTCGAGGTCCGTCCATGAGATCAAGTTCGTGGCTTCTCTCTGTGAGACCCAATCTTCTAGTTTACGCCCTATATGGTCAAAGTCGGGCAGTGGGCATATTTCTTTCGCTTCTGCTTATGTCAAGAATTGCTTCATCAACCTATTGCGTCTATAATCACGTACTGCGGTCCCCAGAGAAGTTTGAGTACACCAGTCATTGCGTTGGAAGTGTGAATTTTGATGATGCTCGCAGTCTGGTCTGGGTGCTTTCGTTCGTCCCCGCTCATGTTTTTTTTTTTCAGAATTTCTCTAATAGAACAATGATACTAGATGTGGTATATTGATCGTTCAGTTGGTGATCATTGCCCTGGCTATGAAGCGCACTGTGTGGGACTTTCGCCGTTATTCCCATTCATTGTTCTCCATCTTAAACAAAGATGGTCTGAAAGTGTTCGGCGCTATTGTTTGGTAACATACCTGTTTACTCATTTCCAGAACGCATATATTGACGTACCTTTAATAGTAGCAGTGGTTGCGACGACCGTGACCTCGGTGAAGAAAGGAGCGACGCCATATTTTTTCATATTTCCGTGAGTTGTGTGACTGTCAGGAAGTCAACTATCAGTGATCACTGAATGACTCTACTTCCAGCATTTTCATATCATTAATTTCTGCTGCGGTACGTGTTCCTTCACATCTGGATACTGGTGATATCTCTAACTCGTGCTTCCAGGGATGCCACACCATTCTTAATCTGCAAAAATTCGAATTTGAATTGACAGTCGCAGATGGGAACTCATCTGAGCAAAATAGAGATATCGACTTTACTACTATCGGCACTGTGAATATAAACAAGCTGGGATGCACCATGGGATGCAAGGACATTCCAGACAACCGAAGATGAAATCATCTGAGCAAGACGCTGGCCCGTCGAGCTCGAGGGATGATGGTTAACGGAACTGGAAGTTGTACCGACTTTGTATACTACCTCGACCATGGTTCCTCCGCTATCGCGTGAGTGTTGAACTAGCGGTCTAGGGCCAGAAAAGTTAGGAGAACCGGTGAGTAAATTCGATGGGCAGGGAACTTTGACTCGGAGTCAAGCACGCAGGGTTCCAGACGCCGTGGTCAAGCTATGTACACTCGACTGTTACTTACCTGTTCATAGATTTTTGCTTCTATGGCCAAGGCTTACTACCTACAAAACCAAATGACGCGACATTTTTCTCTCCGACCCTGCTAGCCCCGAGTCTCCATGATCTATCCGAACATCAATCCAGTCCAACATCACCAAATTCGTTCTCCTCCTGAATACCATGTGCCGGAGGTGGGACTAATGGACAAGGGAGCCTGATCCAAGGAGGTCTTATTGGATCCATTGGCTACCATCAGCGAAAGACAATTTTGACCTGATAACTGTCTTCCACGACTTTTGCCCAATAGAAAGAAAGCATCTGGGATTCAGATTGAAGAGGATCCTGGGTTTCGCGAAGGGGGTGCATCTGATTTTAGGCGGAAGCTTATGGGTGTTTGTGTGGCGGGGAATCTTGAGGAGATGCCAGCCCCGACACATTCATTAACGTGCAACTGGAGGCAGCGGTACGGACAAGGGTGCGGAAGAAAGGGATCGGGAACGATCGGAAGTCAAGAATCCAGCGAAAAAACCAGCTCGGATGCGTCACTCAGAAAGGCTGGAACTCTCAAAGCTTTCAGTCATTCAGTCGGGTTACTGTCTGTTACTGTGCACAAAGATATATAGATATACGCACTTTTAAATAATCGTCGGAACCGACGGCTCCGGGTCTGTATTGTCTCTTTGATTGTACATCTCCGTCTGTCGGCGATCAGTGCTCCAGAAGTTAGGACTGCAAGAATGCTTGGCTCTTTCTTTGCTTTCCTGTTTCTCCCTTCAAGTTTCCTATTTCGGATCGGACGTGAAAAACGTCATTGTTCCTGTATTGAATTTTTCGCTGCATTCGTCGAGCATTCATAACTGCATAAGTATATATGTCAGCGTGAATAACATTCAATTTGGTCCACACTTAGTCTCCCTCCATACTCGACGAGAATGCACATCCGGCTTGGAGCTGCTGGTGAGTTAACGTGAGTTAACGTCGTTCCAAGAGTCATTATTCACCAAAAACTTCATGATTCAAGTATTGGGCTTGGTGACTACAGGATGCGACATTGCCCTTACTATGCGAGGGGAAGTGCAATACATCTGGAAGTGAGCAAGTCTCGTTTTTCACTATTAACCTGTTGACGCTGACTTGCCATTTTCAGAAAACCCCTGCAAATAACATTTGTACGATGCCTCTTCGTTTTGATGCGATATCTTCCAATCGCACTTCATGTGTATGCTTTTCAGAGGTTGACAATAACGTGAATTGCTGATTAGAATGCTACAGTATCAATATTGTTCTTGCAAGTACAGGGCTAGATAATGCTGAGCAGGTCCCAGAACAGTATTGTAGGATTATGATGGTTTTCCGAATTCTCACATTCTCTACCATGCTTGCGTTGCTTGAATTGATTCTTATAACTCGAGGTCCGTCCAGAAACAAGTTTGTGGATTCCCTTGTCCGATAACCAATCTTCTAGTTTATGCCCTATATAACCGAAGTCGAGCAATAGGCACATTTCTTGTGCTTCTGCTTGTATTGAGAATTGCTTCAACAGCCTATAGCGTCTATGATCACGTACTGCGGCTCCCAGAGAAGATTGAGTATACCAGCCATTGCGTCGCCACTGTCAATTTCAAAAATGCTCGTAACCTGCTCTGGGTGATCCCGTTCGTCTTTGTCAATATGTTTTCATATTTTCTCTCAAAAAATAATCCTAGATGTGGTATATTGATTGTTCAGGTGGCGATCATTACCTTAGCAATGAAGCGCACCATGTGGGACTTTCGCCAGTATTCTTACTCGTTGTTCTCTGTTTTGAACAAAGATGGTCTGAAAGTGTTCGGCGCTATTGTTGGTAACATAATAGTCTACTCATTTTTAGAATGCTATATTGACGTATTATCAATAGTGGCAGTGGTTGCGACAGTTGTAACGTTGGCGAAGAAGGGCGGGACTCTATATTTCTTCATATTTCCGTGAGTTGTTAGACTGGGAATTCCACCTATCACTGAATATCGAGTCTACTTCCAGGCTTTTGATAGCAATGATTTCCGCTGCAGTACATGTTCATTGACATTTGGATACTTTTACTACCTCTAATGCTCTTTCAGGGATGCCATACCATTCTCAACCTGCAGAAATTGGAATCGGAATTGGCAGGCGCAGATGTGAACTCATCCGAGCAAAAGAGAAACATCGAATTTACTACTATCGGCGACGTAACCGCATGGGATGCACCATGGGATGCTAGAACATTTCAGGTAGTCGTAGATGACGCCATCTGAGCAAAATTTTACCAACTTTGTATACCGCCTCTACGATTGCTCCTCCCCTATGGCGTCGGACCGGAAAAATTAGGGGAACCAGTGAGTATATTCGATAGGCAGGGAACCATTCGAACGCGCAAGGTTCCAGGCGCCGTTGTCGGAGTATATGCACTTTATTACTTACCTGCTCATATTCGTGACCTGGCCAAGACACATCACCTACAACATAAAAAGGACACGTCATATCCAAAAACTCACCCAACGCCGATAGCCCATTCATGATCTATTCAAACATATGTCCAACCCAATACTTAGTACAAAATCCACTCCCCACCCTCAATACCATCAGCTGGGAGCGTAGAACAAAGATATTATATTACAGTACTTGCTATACCAAGTGGAATTGGAATTGGAATTGATTACACGGCCATTCAGCTCAGCTAAAAGCGGTCCCCCGAAGGGAACTAGCCGGTCCCTACACCAGCACAGGCAGCGAGCTCGACTCTCATGGATATAATTATTTACATTCTGTTGCTAATAACAAGTAGGAAAAATATTATCTCACTTGCAAGCTGCAAGTTGTAACTAAATTACATAACCATGCCGGCGCGTAAATTTCGGGCCCGCCTCCGCTTCCCTCCCTCCCTCGCAAGCTCGGGGGGTCCCCCAAGCCGGGAAGTCGTCGGCGGGCACCCTAAAGCCTCATTTACGCTGAATATATATGCGGAGCGCCCAACCCCTAACCTAACCCTAAACCCTAACCCTAAACCCTAACCAACCCTAAACCTAACCTAGCCCTAAACCCTAACAAGCTCTACCGTACTTTTGGCAATGCCAACGGTTACTCTGTTAGGGTTAGTAACAAGAGTAACCTTGGCATTGCAAAATACTAGCTGAGTGGAATGAACTTATGGGAAACTTAAGCCTTGAGCACAAGGGACACCCTAGGGATCCGCACCGTAACCGTATAATACGGTTGACGGTACGGCTACTGGGGTAGCCGTAACCGTACCGTAGAGCTGCTGAGCGTCAGCTATACGGTACGGCTTTGGTACGGGATCCATACGTAAAAGACGGCCGTATACGGCTATGATACGGCCGTATTTTATTACCGATGTACTGCAGCATCTTCTCTCACCTTTATGCTCACTTTGTTCACTCTCCTGGTCCAGTCTATTTAAAAAATACAACCTAGTCCATAATCCAGCTTTCATGTCACTAGTACCTGCATGTAATACATAGCATGAAACTGTAGACAGTAATCAACTTCACTGTACTTCTGATGATGAGCTGGAGCGATATTTTGATGCACCACGCCCAAGGTGGCTGTAATATTCTCGGAAGACTGAGCCTCCAGAATTGTACCAAATGCCGGCAATTTCATGGAGATTCCACATACTGATACTTATTGCTGTCAAGTGCATTTTTTCAGGCGGATACCATATCTTTTCTTCATAGTCACTTGAGGCCGGAGATAATTCAAGAGGCCCTTATTCAAAACAAAGATCAGCTCAGGCTTTGAAGAAAAGGACTTGAGAATGCTCCAAAGGCTAGTATAGGTGCATAGACATATTGTCTAATACATTGTGATTTTTACGGCCATATAATATGGCCGTAAACTGTATTTTTACCTGTACCATACTGTAAGACATTTCTCAAGTGCATATACGGTACGGTTACGGTACTATCAGGTACCGTATAGAACCGTAAGCTGTACGGCCGTAACCGTATACGGTACGGTGCGGATCCCTAGGACACCCTTTGTACTATACTTACTAACAACTTGCTAACAACAAGTGCATAGTATCTGTGTCACTTGCTATGATCAATCATTTATAAATAATCCATGCACTTGGTATAACAAGTGCACAGATATTACGAGTCCTGAATGTAATGAAGGCTTGTCCTTATGGCGGGTTTTGCGTGAGAATTTTTCCCGATTAAGCCTGATTTTGTCCAAATCCGGTTGACCCAATTAGGGTTTCGTTTCAATATATTTGGAATGTCAAAGCATATTACATGTGACTTTCTGCATCATCAATCCTTGTTTTCGGCACTTCCGTTTCCCGCTGCTGCTCGAATTTAGACTCAAAAGGTAACTTCTGCGCATCCTGCTCTAAATCTCTTGATACTCAAATTGCTTTGCAGAATCCAGATGTAATTCTGCGATTGCGGACTCTGGCTTTCTCTGACTTTCTGCTTCTTTTTTTCTTCTTCTTCTTCATCAACCTGCGCTGAAGCTTCAAATCAACCTGGCTCATCCACCTCCAGAGTCTTTACAAGGACCAACTTCTCCACTAAAAGCCTTCTGTGTTCAATCTACTTCCCCGGGTTCTGCTTCTTTACCTTTAGCCTCTGTTCCAGCCGACTCGGCGAACCTGAACAACTCCAAGAAAAGATTCAGGAGACCAAGAGCCTGTTGCTCTTCTTTTGGTAAGCAATGGACAGGAGGCTCGAGAGTTAAATTGATTTTTATTCAGAACAAGGTCCCACTCTCAATCCAAGTAACATCTTCAATAAACTTCAATCAATTCGCCAAACGTGTGGGTCCTGTATTTTGGTTGCAAAGTGACAGGGATATGGTTGGCTGCATATGGCTTTTTAAGTTAGCTCTCTCTCAGTTCTTGTAAGAGTTTTGTGCTAAATTATTACAGGATGTTTTCAAGACTTGTATTTGTACTTCCAAATCTCATACTGGCTGTAATCCTCTTGAGTGTATATTATCCCACGTATAAGCCAGCACCTCCATCAGTGACATTCTCCGTACTTTGAATGGAACTCGTATGAGCCACAAGCTGTAACAGAAGCTCCAACTCGACTACAGTCATTCCAGGAAGCATCAGCCATATTTTCCAACCAATACTTTGGTCGGGACAGAGGATGAGTTGGAAATGAGCCGAAACAGTGAGTTTCTCAGAGATGAAATCTTGGCTGGTCTTGAACATGCCGCACAGGATGTAATTACTCAAGTTATGGACAACCTGGATGTACAGAACGTCGGAGCCTTGAAGGTGATATTTTTTCATTTCCACATTTTTCCTTACTCATTCCATTTCTACAGAACCACGTCCTTGAACTCAAGATCCTTCAGGCATCTCACATAGTCATTTGTCGATATAGCGTTTTCTCGAGGCATCCGTTTGTTAAAAATAAATCTATGGAGGAAACGAGCTTTGATATGAACTTTAACTTGTCGGAGGAGAGTTGGTGAAGATATGTCAGCCGTCCTCCAGGTTCGAAACAATTGAAAGACTGCATAAGTAGGTAAGTATTATTCTGTAAAAACAAGTATCTCACCTGCCTCATGACTCCCTAGTAACATAGTGATATGTGCAGTCTAAAGCCAGAATTGTGTTGAAGTGAAGGTGAGATGGTGCTGGGTCAAGTGAGTGGTGTTTTGCACCTGGTTTATATACAACATCTCTGACGTGCAAGGAAACCACAGTGTCTATACTCGAGTTGATTTTTTTTGACCCATTTGAGAGAGTGTTCATGATGAAAATAAATAATTTTACTTCCTGTTAGAAGTGCCGGGCGCGGAATCGAGGGGTTTCTCAAAGATACATCACAAGCTGAGGTTTTTATACCTGTAAAGTTGTAAATTGACAATAGTATGACAACAGGACTTGTACCTGCCACGCCCTTGGCGATGGCCCACACTCGCAAGTATTAGTAGTGTCATAGGTTGCACCTGGAGGAGCTGTGATGCAGAGATTCCATTTCGTTGAAGACCTATATGCACACGTATATTGTTCTACTTCAGCCTGACTGAAGTAGGCTGCGAGAGAATGGTTCCAGAATTGCCGATCTCAAGCGTTTCATTTGGAAATGATTACAGTTGTGCCAGCAATCCGGTGATGGGACTCGGTCATGTCAGTGGGGCATGTCAGTGGGGCAAGCAGTTTATCAATTATCACTCATGCCAGTCCATACCAACTGCAACAACAGTTGCAGTCTTGATAGCCTGGCAGACACATACGTGCGTGCGTAGCTGTGGCTCCTAGACCTTGGATTACAATTGGCAGCAATTAGCAGTAAGTAGTGCCTGCAAACTGTCTTGCAGATTACCAAAGTGTCCTTTTCATTAGCTGAGTAGTCTATGAGTTGTAGGGTTACATATTATAGGGGAGCTGTAGTAGTAACAATACATAGGACTGAAAGCACCACATCCGTCCGTAATCTAAACTAAAAATTCTACTATTTTACGAAGTTGATATTCTGAGAAATGAATAATCAAATTTTGAAAAGATAATCAAATATCCAACGTACTCATAAACATACAGGTTTCTGAAAACCTGGAGATAACGGCAACGCCCTTTTGTAAAGTCTCTTGGAGCGCCACTGAACCACTGTGATCGTCCTTGCTCCTCAATCTTCTCACTTCGTCGGTAAGAATCTCGTAAGCCAGCTTCCAGATGTTCTGCGATTAAGTGAGCTATGTACTGGCAATCCAAACGAGAAAGAATCGAGACTCACTCCCATGACTGGATTGATATGTCGGATTTTATCGAGTGAAGGAGACACAAGCAACGTTACAACGGTTTGTGCGGATGATAGAATAGACTGAGATCGGACGGAGGCGTCTTCATGATCCTCCCCACTTCTGAACGGAAAGATTCTGAGAATTTCAATATTTGCTGCATGGCCCATGCTATGAGCCTTCAAAATTCTGATACACTTTTCAGGTGTAGGATTAGGAATATCTTGGAAGGGAGTCAACTCGGATATGAAGTTTGCTATCCATCTTCGAGTGTGTGTATAGGTAATAAGAAAGTTCGCGCACTGGTCCGGAGCTAAGCAAAGTATTTAGATCCGACAGAGCATCGGAGGCCTTATTTGGGAAAGGGAGAATGGACGTACTTGATGATGGGTCAGCAGCTGCAAGTGCACCAGCTTTTTCCCAACAGTATACCGCTTTTGCCAGTATTGCTAAAGTGGATTCACCGCGGTCTGTAGTTGGAGCTCCCATGAAGAAATTCAAGACTGTAAAAGAGTATCCCTCGGCATTGAAACTTCCTCCCTGTAAAATCATCGATAAGAATGTTCAGGTTATTTGCCAGACCACTTCAACTACTTGCCTGCTCATAGAATTCTTGCTCCTGGGGCCAAGGCGTGTCCAACTGAGCTCCAGGAACATCAAATGGACACGTCATTTCCGAAAACGTCTCTAGCGCTGCTGCCCATGATCTGTCGAACATAAATCCAGTCCAACAGCACAAAATCCGTTCGCCCTCTTCAATACAATCCGCGGAGGAGGAACTGATGTGGATACCCCAATATAATTAAAACGGGGGCCTGATTCGACCGAATTTTGTTGAGTCCACTGGCTACCATCAGTGAAAGACCGCGGCTTGTATGGTATCTTCCTTCCACGACTTTTCCACCGAAAAGAAGTATCGAGCGAAGAGGAATTCAGATTGAAGAGTGTCTAGGATTTTGCTAGGAGCGTTTGTAGAGAGTGCACCCGTGGTCTTTTGAGAAGCAGAGGTAAAAGGTGACCTTTTAAACGTTTTTGTAGTGCAGTATCTTGGGAGAGGTGTACGCCCCATAGATATACGACACTCATCAATGCTTCTGTGGGACGACCAGCATGACCACTCGGTAGTAGTGCTGAAGCACGAAATCGCGTTGGATTGAGAAAAAAACCCAGCTCGGACGTGCTGTTCATGAAGGTGTCAACGCTAGAGTATTCGAGTTGTTCAATCGGGTTAGCACTATGCTTGAAGCTAAACGAACTTACATATGGCGTACGGTTTGTGCCGAAAGCCCCTTCAACGGGTCAATCGGTGTTACAGTTACAGTTTGCTGATAAGGTTGGTGCAGACGAATCCTTGTCGATGAGAACCCCCGACGGTCTTCTAGCTCTTGAAGACGAGCTTGGAGGCGATCTATATCACTCTGGAGGATTTCCACTTGCGAACGCTGGTTTTTATCGATATACTCGCACTCGTCTCCGGCGTTGAAGCGTTCACATTCGCTGCATACTGGTTTCTTTCTGTTGCACCTCTGTATAATAAATTTGAACATTGTTAGTTCCACTGCCAGATAGGGGAGGGCAGCTTACCAGTTTTCTTTTGCGACAGCGTGAACATGCATTCCTTGAAAAGTTTTCAGTGGAAGTGTTAGACATTGGGGCACGATAGGCTAGGATAGGACAGACAAGGTAACAAGCGACTCTGCGGGCATATATACCGGTACCATTGCTAGACTGGGATAGAGAAAAATTGGAGAGGCAAACCAGAAATTATTACCGACCGTCCGCGCATGAGCATCGGACTTCTCCAGCCAGTATTCTCATCTCATCCTATCCTACAGCCTACTCCATCGGAGATGACTTAGCAGGACTTACCTACTAAACCAAAACTCTTCCACACCGTCAACTCGAGGAATTTTTGGCATGGTATATTAGTTGTTAATGGAAGAAAAAAGGCAAGAAAGACTGGGAGCCTCAGGCTCAGTAGATTTAAAGATACGATAATTACCAGGAACAGCTCAACCATGGGCTGTTCGGTCAGTTGACAAGATGCGCGCCCGCTGATAAACGCCGATGCCGTATGACTATAAGTGGTTAAACTATTACCCATCCAGCCTCCAACTGTAACCACACCTCAAACACGAGTACATTCAAGTGAAGTACATATACTGTATTTACGCAGTACGCCAACTTCTAAAAGAGTTGACGATTTTAACATTATGAACATCCAGAAACATTGAGGCCCTACACAGGAAAATGGATTTAAAAAGGTATAATTGACGTCGGATGGGGTAAAAGGTAAAAGAGGTAAAAAAAGATAGGAGATAAATTCTAAACGGGCAAATGCAAGTACCTGCTCACATCACATATATCAGGTTCCCAAGCGAAACTAAAGGCACAACTTATCTTGAGCAGCTGAAATCGGGAAAGCGAAGCGCCGTTTTGAAAAAAGCGCGATGAATGAAACGGGGCGGTAGGAGTGAGGAGTTTGCGTGGGTGCGGGTAGTACAGATGAGGTACGATTCGTCTATTACTGGGCTTTTTTCTGGTGAAGACGAAGCAGGTCACGGTGTATCATCCGTGGAGAAAGGGAGTGAAAGGGAGTGGAAGGCGTGTGAAATTACTGGTGAAGGACGTTGGAGGAACCTTGGGTTTGCTGGAAAGAAATGCAAGTCGCCAATAGCTACTATGTTTATATACCGCCGTATGGATTAGCTTCAGCCCTTACCTCCTATCCACACCGTCGACTCGAGGAATTAGCATAGCGAATAAAATTGTAGCCGGCAGGAAGAAGGGGGACGTCATTACCAGGAATAACACCTCCGTGGGCAGTTCGGTCATTGGATACCATCGCCGAGTGATAGATGTTGAACGATGCCGTATCATACTTGCTGTAAAATTACCTCCAAAATTACCTCTAACCTCCGACCAAAATCACAAACCACGAATGCATTCAAGCCAAGTATATTACACAGTACGCCAACCAAAGAAGGAAGACGATGAGAACATTATACACGCTCAAGAACATCGTTAACATCGAGGTCCTACATAAGTAAAAGAATAAAAAAAGGTATAACTGAAGGTGGACGTCGAATGGGGTGAAAAAGAGAAGAAAATACTTGGGGGGTCGAAGAGAGAAGATATGGATGTCGTGTAAACGTTCAAACGTTCGAATGCAAGTACCTGCCAACACTGCTCACATCACATGTGGTATCAGGTTCCCGACGACAACGAAACAAAAAACAAAACGTTTCTTGAGTGGTTGAGATCGGGAAGGGGAAGCGCCGTTTTCAAGAAGAAAAAAAAAGGTGATGAAATGGGATGGGGCGGGGTAGATGGGGGAGTTTACGCGGGTGCGGGTGCGGGTACAGATGAGGTACAGTCCGTCGATTACAGGTTTGCTGATGGTCAAGACGAAGGCATCCATGAAGAAGGGGAGCGGAAGGGATGTGAAATTGATAAAAAGTGGAACGTTGAAGGAGGAAGCGTGGAACCCAAAAATTACTGGAAAAAAAAATGCGAGTCGCGAGATCGGCGAATAGTGCTCATATACCGCCGTATGCATCAGCTTCATCATAGCTGATACTAGGTTGAGTAGCGTGGTAACCGGAGGGATGGGCTCCAGCTGTGTGATAAGCCTGAACACCGTACTGATCGCCATACGCAGCATGCGCTTCACCGACGACGAAAGGGTTATGAGTTGCATTTTCAACCGGAGCCTGACCAAAGGTATATTGTGGTTTAGGCTGAAGCGGAGAGCGCTGCATGGGAACAGCAGCATCAGCGGCGGCGGTGGGACTTTGATCATAGTATTGTTGACCAGGTTGATCACGGAAGAAGTCGTGATTAATTTCGAAGCCGCTGGGGTTATCGATACCTGCGGTGTCTTCCTGCTGGATGCGGTATGCACCCGCGCCAGCCATGCCAGGTCCGGTACTGCTAGTGACAGAGTTGGTGTAATTGTTTTCTCTGTTTTGGACCATTTGTGGCGGGCGAGGCACGGCGCCAAATTCATCATCATCCAAGATCATAGCCGAACGACGGAATTGAGCAGCCTCGAATTTAGCGGCACGCTTCCTCTTGTTGATGCGACGCTAGAAGATTTTGTTGAGTTAAAGAACACGCACGCTTAGAATATTGCATACCAAGATACAGGCAAGAATGACTCCGAGGATTGCAAGACCAGCCAAGCCACCTGCGATTCCTCCGACTATAGCACCAGTATTGAGGTCTCCTGAGGTGGAAGAAGTGCTTGTGGCACTAGGAGCCGAAGACGACGATAAAACGATTGAATCAAGCGAAGCGGGTCGATCCTGCGTAGTAAAACCCTGCGTAGGAATCACAGTTGAGAAATGAGTCTAGTACGCGTTAGTTTTGCGATCTCGTAGAAGCAAACAAGTCACCTACACTGGTGGAAGTTGAGATAGGAGCGGACGGGCTGGTGGATGAAGATGTGGAAACCTGGGACGTGGTAGAAGGCACAGTGTTCGAGGTAGCGGGAGGCGAAGAAGAAGTGGACGTCGGCGTAGTAGACGAGGTTGTAGTCACAGGCGTGCTGGGGCTGAAGAAGTGGTCACGGGTGGAGAACTAGTGCTCTGGTCGGTAGATGCGGGCGTATTCGGGGAATTACTACTGCTAGTAGGGGTGCCTGGGGCTTCAAAGATATGAGTACATTGTATTATTCAACAGATATAGCGCATACCAGATTGAGAAGGAGTTGGAGTGGCGCTAGCAGGAGTAGAGCTGGAACCATTATTGTTAGGATTGTTAGAATTGGTGTTTCCAGGACCATTTCCAGGACCATTTCCAGGACCACCGCTGTCTGAGTTCGCAGCAGAATTCGCACGAGCGTTAGGTAAAGCACGGCGAGTGTGCATCATACGACGCTCTGCAGAAGATTTGTGAAGAGACATGAAAGTTCGATTAAGATGGTTCAAATTCAAAGTTTAGCGTTTAAGGACCGTATAGAATCAAAAGAATGTGGTGAAAAGAGAAGGAGCCAAGTCGCCAGGTTGGTGAAAGACTTGGACTCGGTTCGTACTCGATGGCTTGGTTGATGGTAGACAGAAACTGAAAAAGAACAAAGAAATTAGCGGTAAGCGTGATTGCGTAATCAGGCGTTTCATCTTACTGTGGCGAGAATCTGATTCTGCCACACTTTATGATTTATTGCTCGATAAATTGATGGCACTTAGAGCTGGTTTCAAATCAAAGCCAAAAGGTACGTCACCCTGGTTACTCCCAGCAAACTATCCTCCCCGAGATGTAAGTACTACTTAGTTTACAAGCGAACGACTTTTCTTCGCTAACTACAAGATGGCTTGCCAGAGCTAGCCAGGCTAACATAGGCCAATGTTATCGCCCACCCCAAAAATACCGCAAACCGCATGGTGGTCACTCGGACCAATGAAATTATCTGGTGTCGATACTGTAGGTAGCTTTCGCCCCCTTACTCAGGGGAAGAGGATTTGTTGGGATTCATTTTATTATCACAAACGATAATCTGTAACTGTTCGGATCCGAGTGCGTTCGCTCCTATCAGAAGCAGTCGGGGATGCCTGAAGTGGATGTCTCGCAGGATATCATCCATTCAAAGGGATAGCGTAGCCTCGACCTACAGTTCTCTCTCAACTGGGGGATCATTTGGTACGCATCCAGGCAGGATTCACCGATGTTCAATAATGTACTATCACTGGTACAAGTAATGTTAATGAGTGCGTGGCATCCATCCTCCGTTTCTGTTATACAGACCACCCTCCGAGTCTTTCGTGCGTTACTCAGGTGCATAATTCTAAAGGAGATTTTCTTTATAACGTTGAACATTTTTGTTGTTGGTCTGTCATCTTCATCAGCGTTTCAAAGCGGACTTGAGGCTGAGTGCGGTAAGAACGAGATACAGAGTACGACGTTTCATCCAACGTTTTGTCTTCAAAGACTCGTCAATGGCCCTATGGCATCTGATCTTCATCAGTGTTTCTCAGGCTGACCAAAGAAACAATGAAAATTAAAGTTACAGGTGGCAATGTCTGGGTGTTCAATGTGAGGTGATGAAGGAGGGGACACTCTAGAAGCACGGATTTGTCTCAAAGTAAGAGGGGGAAGGGGGACAGGGGGGACCCCTTGAGACTCATCAAAAGTGGAGCCGCCACCCTATGTTCATTGTTCGACTGCTCCAAAAGAATTTAAATTTTTCGTTCAGGCTCCCAGCCATACTTAGCTAGTCATCCAGTAATGCTGTAGAGATTGAACTGCCATGTTGCGCTCAACCTCCACCCACTCGCTCCCTCGCGTTCGAATCCTATGCTCATCAAAAACCTTGCAAGCAAAACCCGTCTGCCACTCTTCCTGCTCGTAAAAATTGAGCGTCCTTTTTATTTGCTCCCGGCCTCGCCCCACATGGGTCTTCAACTGTACATGTGTTTTATTATGCTCAGCTGGAAAAAAAGATTATTGACTGTTGGCGACAACCAAAACGACATCAAGTTGACAGTGTTGCCTGTGCCGAGCCGGCAAAAAAACGTGGAAATCATTTTCCCGGTTGTTCTTGAACTCTCATTTCCCAGCGACCTTCGCTACAGTTCACAGGCCAGGCTAATCCCTTCTTTCAACACCCACATTCTTTATTCCTACTCTCTTTGCAACTCTTAAAACGTTATGAGCCATCAGCTTGAGCATAAAGCCCGGTCTGCCGAGCTTCACCGCAGGAAAGCCCATCTCAACCGTGCTCTTGAGCTTTTACCGCCAGACACACAACCTCCTTTGATTCTTCCGTCGCCGGCTTCGCCTTCTCCGACTGGTATGTCTCCTTTTACTAGTGTTGAAACTAATCAACTAATTTCTTTCCATCTAGCGCTCACTAGTGCGAAAACGACCGCAACTCCGATAATTCCGACAACGCCAGTAGTGGTCGCTAAGCCTACTACGACTCCTGCTACTGACAGTACTACGGCTAAAACTACGTCCACCTCGAGCTCTGCTACATCGACTACGTCTACTTCAAGTTCTTCTTCGACTAGTACTACTTCCAGTACTTCATCAAGTTCAACCACCTCGTCCCCAAGTACCACTGCAGTATCTACCGTGCGTATTTTATTTAGTGGGCTAGTGCTTCCCCTCACAAGTTCCTTTAGACTCCTAAGGCTACTGTCCCTAGTAGCACAGCAACAGCTTTCGTCACCTTCACGCCTTCTGCTTCTGCGTCCCACACAGGAACTGCCATCTCATCCAGCTCAACGAGCTCTACCTCTAGTGGTATCGGTGCAGGCTCGATTGTTGGTGCCATCTTTGGTACGATTGGAGGAGTCCTTGTCGTTGCAGTTCTCGTTGCATTCATCGTCGTAAGTTTTACCTATCATCTACCACTAACTCCGCTGAATTAAAAAAAAATTACAGCGTCGAGTCCGCAAAAACAAAGTGGAAGAAGAGCACTTTAATGCTTCCCAATTCCGCCGCTCTGCTGCTCTCATTGATGACGAGTTCGGTAACGACAACTTTTCTGCTCGTCCTCCCACCATGATCGCTCGTCACATGGCTCACTCTCCCGCCCTTCCTCCCGTCAGCTATGGCAACTATCCCAACCCTGATGCTTACTCCGCTGACCCCTACGCCGCTACACAATTCAATACCGGCGATCCCTACAACCAATACAACAACAACGCATACCCTGCCTATACCCAAGAGCCCGTCTACACTCTCAACCGCGCAAATTCTTTCCCACCCGGCAACCCTATCTCTCCCAGCGGTTCCGTAGAGGGAATGGACGCAGCTACGGCTCATAACACGTATCTCAATAGACAACCTACGCTTCGAGAACATGATTCCTATACCCATCCTGCAGCGAATATGCCCCAACAGTATCTCAACCTGAACCGTGTTGCCAGCCCGCCTGATACCCCCTCGTCTGCGACCCCTTTGCATAACCCTCACCAAGAGATGCACAACCCGCACGACGAGATGTATAACCCGCACGATAACGGTAACATGCACAACCCGCATGATGACATCGCATACCCTTCGCTTGGTGCTCATGCTGGAGGTTCTGCTCCGCCCGCCGGGCCAGAACACAGAAGGCCTGAAACTGTTTACGATCCCGAAGATGCCTACGGTGGAATGTAAACAAACCAAGTCGACATCCAATATTTATTGCAGGCTTCTATATCCGCACCATTTGTATCTCAAGCGTTTTGTTTCCGAATTTCTCCGCTTTAACTTTATAAAACCGTATTCTTTATCGCTTTTTTTGAATTTCGAAAACGGTATGTCTTTTTAGTCTCGCGTTATGCCAGTTTCTTTATAAATTCTTGCTGCGCTGCGCTTATATACAACCCATTCCTCATGTCTTCACACTCTCTATCCCATCCTAGTCCACCTTCCTGTATGTAAATTTTTATCATTCTTTATGTTTAACCTCGTTCGCTTATCGCAGGAAAAGGTTGGATAATGATGGATGGTTGGATTCCAATTCGAGGAATCATACACCACTCTTATTCTTCCAATTCTCGAACGGTGTGCACTGGCTGCACTCATGTTCGTCGTCTTATTCATCTATTCATCTCCACGGTCTTGACCTGACCTTTATTTTTAAATCAATCAATTTTTCACTTACTCGCGTATACATGGTACTCAGTACTGACGTATTAACACGATAAAGGATGTACACATTCAATGACGATTGTCAATCATTAACGCCCTGTCCTGGATTTCATTTAACGCAAACAAGCATACCTAGCGAGCAGGTAAGTGATTCTGATTTGTGAGTATCGATTTCGATTTGTTTAAGTTTCGAGCACATACATACGATATACGTACCTGACTGTTTTTTTCCGTTCTCACTGGATCTTGCCCTGGAGCAAACGATCGATAAACACCCACTCGTGGATATCGGTTTGATGATTTATTCCAAGCTTCAATGAAACGAGAAACAAGGTTTAGGGGGGCGGGATAACTATACAGATGCAACTCGATGAATCTAAGCATCCCCGTTCAAACCTGGCCAAAGAGTACCAGTGCGTACTACGGCTCGCCGATGATCCTATGGTTAAGTTCAAGCCAGATCTCGTCGCTATGCTGGATAAAATTTCCAGCAAGCTGGTCCGAAGCCAAGCCAGACCCTTGGTGCATTAATGTCAAAGCTAGATATATGATACAGGTTCGATCGAATTCCAGGCTATCATCTGGGGGGGACGAGCGCTTTGACTGCTTATTGAGTTCCATGCTAACTAAACTCATAGAAATCCCACTGAGCCCGAACGTTTGAAATTTGAGCAGAGATTTATGCTCCCCGTAGTGAGCGGGGCGCGGCCATCTCCTAGTAATTGTTCCCCCTCTTCCTGAGTACAAGTTGGATTCTAGAAAGATTCCATCTATATCTGGCCAAATAGCAAATAGTGCTGCTGCAGTTCGGCGGCGGTCCTAGTGGTATGATCAAGATTGGAGCTTGATCTTCGCTATTCTCAATGAAAATTCTCAAAGAAGCTGACTAAAAATGAAGCGCGAACTTGCCAGGTTTTCGTTGACGTCAGTTGCAAAGCTGGATATACAGATTATGCCTTTGGCCCGTTTGGCATCGTGGGTCTAAGCGTACTTCAAGCGTACTTACGCCACAAATGCAACTCGATAAGGCCCAGCTTTGTAAACTTGGCTAAATAGGCCTCAATACTCTTACTGCTCGGCGGTGCCAGTCGTATGGTCAAGTTGGTTCGCTATTCTAACTAGGCTGAGTAGGACTTCGGAGCATTATCAAAGCCAGACCTCGGCGGTGGTCCTATGGGTAAACCTGCAGCTAGTTCATAGCTATTCCAAACGACTAAGGTATAAAACCCAAAGTCGATTTCGGAGCATTAACGCTAAAGCTGAGGCACACGTTGTTTGCCTTTGGCTCCTTTGGTGGCATGAACGTTTCTATCACTATATGTAAGTAAAGGTGTAGAAACTTCTTAATAAGGTGGAACTGAACTCCCGTTCCGTGTAATGAATTCTCCCTTCCTTCCTTCCGGCTGGGATCTGAGCTCCCGTAGTATGCGGAGGCCGCTTTACTGCCTAGTGATCGTTTCTTTTGGCGCGGAAGGTCCTTCTCTGGGTACTTGGGCTCTAGAAAATTGCATCAATAACTTGACCCCCTTCGAGGGTACATCACTATATGCCATTCACCAGGACTCATGTACAGTATCATGACACAGCGTGCAGAGTTTATATCGATAAGTTACCTTTTTTGCCTAGCGTTGCCGCTGAAGTCAGAAGCAATCGGGAAGGAATATAACATCGGTTTTTGACTTTCCAAATGAAGTTCATTTCGGGAAGGAACTATATAGTAAATGCGTCTTTCTACTTACTGTCAGATACCTTTTAACCGACACAAGTAGTGTACAGTGTGTCACAGACGGTGCCAGGATCTGGAACGCAAGCCCTCCGAGGACACTGAAGATGTGAGACCAACTGTCACTCACACCGAAGTAGGGAAAATTTTCGCTCGATGGATACGTGTACTACAGCCATCGATTTCCTGACTTCAAATTCCGTCCGACTCGTTGTTTAGAATCGTATTTTGTATCCGGATCTGTTCCTTCAGCAAAAAATCTGGTGCATCATGAGTAACTTGGAACTTTCTGATTTATTTTCAGACCATATTAGCCCTCGATTGGCGGGAAGCTTCAGGACAGGCATCATAGCCTACACTGGCAGCCGCGTCGCGCGTTACATCGAATACATGACCATTCTGCCTGTCCTCGTGCTCCAGTGATGATTGTTTACGTCTGTACGAGATTGTATTGCCATAAGGCAATCACTGTCTCCGGAAGCTTCGCACATTGATAATAAGTACTCACATACATATGATGTCGACATGAGTGGAACCCACTACAAGTTGTAACAATGCATGTGCCGGAATGTATTTTCCCTGGTTTTTCTTTTTCAAAAAGATACCAGTAACTTCTTGCATTTGACAAGCTTCAGATGTCGTAGGTACTGAAGTGATTCCGACCATGTATCTAAATCCGGCTAAGCCAAAGCTGTATATATGGGCCTGATTCAGCCTCATGGTAACTTCACTGAGCTTGAGCTTTTGGCTGCTTCAAACTCGCATATCTGGAGGGCTATGCAGTCTCTCCCTCCTGAAATTTTCTTGTTTTCATTTTTGGGAGGAATTCTTTCCTTCGGTGCTGAAACCTTCCGACATCGATAACTCGCATCGATAAGGTCAAATCGAGTGTCGGGAAACACTAAAGTGTGCCGGTCCATTGAGCCAGGGTATTAAGGCACGGGTTATAACCCGACGTTAGCGCGTTCGCGTTAGCGTTAAACAGATGGACTTTGAATATGGCGGCACTGCCACTGGATTCTGCCGGGGTTGTCGAATTCTAATGTTGATGTATTCTCGCCTTTCCGGAAAATATTTTCTCACTATTGGATACGTTCTTTCACTATTCAATGGACGCTATGGTACAGAGGGACCGCCAGAGTCCATACTGAGTACGAAACCAAGCTTCGCATACTACTCTCCTATAATAGGTTATTTTGTCCATGTCTTGCCATCTTGCCACCATGAGGCTATCTATAGAAGAAAAATTCATCACACGGCATGATTTGAACGCCGGATGATCCAGAGAATAGCGATTTAATATCTAATATCCGGTAGAGACTCGGAGATATAATGAGTCCGACCTGACAGAGTGGGAAGAGCCCAATCTGGGTGCTGAAGCGCAGAAGCTGAGATGGTATCGCGAAAAGAAGCATTACTGAAAATGTAAATGTGAAAAACTGACAGTCCTGCGTGAATTGCGTGTCGCGGCTCTTGACGAGTGCCTATCACACAGCAGTAGTAAATCATTCCACATAAATTATTTCAATAGATAAGAGGGAAGTGACCATAATAGCACAGCAGCTTGACCGAAACAGGTCGGAAAGAAAATAGGCAAAAGAGCGACTTGGCACTTCTACAGAGGCCTATAAAAGACACTCATGCACGTCTATCGTACCCAGACCTCAACCGCACAATGGCTCCTTTTACACTTCAGTCCATCGACACCGCCGACGTTGCTTCGTACTTCAGTGCACTTCCAGTGAAAAACTGTCAGCTCGAAGCACAGTCAACTATAGACGAAGCCTTGCGGGCCACCATCCAAAGTTGTACAGTCCCCGACGCCAGAGAAAGAAAGAAAGCAGAATATCGTCACACCAACCCTGCAGGAAACCTATTTGGATTGTGTTTTCCATTGTCAGAGAAGGAACGACTCAAATATGTTGTCCAGTTCATCGAGTTCCTGTGCATCGTCGATGGTAGGTATCTCATTATCGCCCATTGATCATTTTTTTCAACGGATTTGCGCTAGATGTGATGGAAGATCTTCCTTTCGGCGAGGCGTGCATCGAACATGCTATCTTGCGCCAGGCTCTATACAAAAAGTACGATGACGATAAGTATGTTGGCCAGCTCGTCGGTGGGATGAAAATGTTCCTGCGAAACATTCGCTTGGAACTCGCAGACCAAAACGATCCCGAGAGTGAAAACCTACTTGCAACTTTGGACTCTAGTCTTCACAACAGAGATAGTATTGACAGGGAGTTCGAAACCCTAGAAAGTTATATTCCGTACAGGAAGACTAATTTCGACTACGAGTATGTGGCACTTATTCTTGAATTGACACAGGACATTGATCAACGTATTATCCAGTTTCGTGTGCCAGCTGATTCGTTGGGCCATGAAAATCCCACTGAAATTGGCCGAAAAAGAAGAACTGCTGGCCCGAAAATACGAGCACGTCATTGGTGTTATCGTGGGCCTGACGAACGACTATTTTTCGTGGCAGATGGAGCGTGGACAGCCTACAGACAGGATTCGGAACGCGGTTCCAGTTTTGATGAAGGAATATAATCTGCCGGATGAACGAGCTAGGACGTTGCTGAAGGGGATTATCGTGAATGAAGAAGAGAAAGTGAGGACGCTCAATTCCGAAATGGACACTAGGAAAGACGTATCTGAGGATCTTAAAAACTATACGAATGCATTGGGGTTATTCGCGGCAGGCTACAGCTTTTGGTGTGCGACTTGTCCCAGATATAGTCGTCCCCAGACAGAGGAGGATTTTGCCGCGCCAAATGGAACCGTCTGTTAGAAATGTAATAGTTATAATACTTACAAGTAATTGGCGTCGCCGTCTTTGTTATGCAGAATGATCAAGTTGAGGTGGCGAGATAGTAGCGAATGAAGTCTTCTTCGCCAGGCAATCAATATCTGGAAAAGTTCGGTACTACAAGAGCTTCAAATACATTTCATGTAGGGAGTCCCACTCCCCAAAATAGCGAAGTTTGATTATGATATGGTGCCAGGTCTTCTGAACAGTGATGTTAGCTTGAGAACTATAAAATGGGAAGTGAGGCGGGCAGACTGGTACCACTGACTTTGTCCCTCCGTCCTTCGTCTCCTTCCTTCAGAGAACGTGAACTCAAAGCACTTTCAAATGAGTTGACAGAGTGGTTCACGACCTGTGTTTAAGAATGAACCAGTATTCTCTTCGCAAAAGACTGCTGGCTAGCGTTTAAGTAGCCTAGCTAGCGAAGAGAATACTCGTTTAGCGTTTAAGTTTAACGTTACCGTTACTCACGTGTTAGCTACCTCACGCTCACCATGTAGTAGTAGTAGTAGTAGTATTATACTCGGCTCCGCATCTCTCACCATGTTCTGGTGACTGCCATCACTGGAACCAAAATTTTCACGCTATAAGCTCATAGCGCAGGCCGATTGCACTGTGACCTGAGCTATATCTAGCCTTAGCTAGGCCTAAAGCGGCCCCCTTATCGGAGTGGTTCAGGTCTAAAGCATTCAAAGCCCTAGGCCAGGTTTAATAATTTTTACAAGAAAATATGGCCCTTGCTAGTGATCTGTGGGTCTGACGAACGATCACTTTTCATGGTGAATGGAAAGATAAAGACAGGCCACCGTTTTTGATGAGGGAGCATTCTATTCTGCGGTTCACCATGTAAATTTCTATTTTCTATGTTGTAGCTCGTTAGATTGGCAGCTCCCAGCTTAGTTCCAGGGAACAATTGGAGGATGATTATGTTCGTCTTTTAGATTTGCATGCACTGCGCCCGTATCTTCGGTGATGACCATTCTATTAGGTGCTTCAATCGTTCACGTACAGCAACTACTTAGGATTGACCTAAGTTAACTCAAGTACGTATCATGCTCTATCCACAAATGTGCTCACGACAATTTTCGGTACCATGTTCTAATTCATTTCGCTCAAGATAGGTGACCTTTTAGTGGCTAGATCTTCCGTTTCTGACTAGATCTGAAAGCCTTCAAGAAACAAGGTAAGCAGATCTGCGCATAGACCAAGGACAAAGCCGCAAGCACTGAAGGCTTATGACCTCCCTCCAAAGATGAAAACGAACCAGGAACGAGAGCCTCCGTATGGACTTCAGCTACAAAGACCCAAATTTCGGCCGAAAGCTCCCGCTCAGGGGGATTTCCCCGAGTTTCAACAAATTAAGAGGTACCTTTGACAGATAAAAACAGAAAACCTAATCAGTAACTTCTCTCGGATCGATAACATAGATATTGGCGAATCATGAAAAGACATCGGGCGAAAATAGCGCGAGAGGCACTCAAAAGATACCACATTGTCAGACAAAGCGTCAATAGCTATGAATATATTGAACACTGACTTTCGGAATGACCCGTTTCATTTTTACACCTTCGGTTACTAATTGGAACTGATCCTATAATGGATAGATACCATTGGACGCTAACGAACGGTGTGGAGAATCCGACTCCATTAAGCTAACGAACAGTAATTCTACTTGTGCTGTACTGCCAGCTAGAGGGGGGTACGGCCACCAGTGCGATATAACCCTCGCGCTAATGTTTCTCGAAGTGTTTTTTTTCGGTAGTATGGCATGGACTCGTACGAAGTATTTTTGGATTCCGATTCATTTCCGACCGTTATTCTCCTCCTTGAGTGATGAGTTGAAAGCAAGAAAAATGTGTTACCATGATACATGCAAGTGGCGTCAAGTTGCGTCGTGTACATCGGATCATCTAAGTATCTCTGTACATCCATTCTGCTTGTCCTCGATGATGATCTTTGTTTTGTTCCTGGTCTGTGTTTCTTAATTGTTTATATACGATCTTGTATGTCCATTCACATACCCATGAGGCTACTCTCGCTCCCAAGGCTTTATAGCCCCAATGAGATCACTTTTCCAAGGACCATGGTACTTACGTATATCTGTCTAGCACAAATTACCTTATCTCCCCTAGGCAGACTCAACTTCTTAATTTTGACAAACTACACAGCTCCATACTAGCTATGCAACCATTGTGTCCCGAGCATGTGGACGCAAGTGTGTCCAAAATAACCCGATCTGTGGTCGATTTCCGTCGGAGAGCTTAAGATGATAGATCTAAGTCATATGTTTTTTAAGTAGATGCTTTGTTACAGTCTTACAGATCAAATTGAATCTTGATTGTGACTTTTTGATCTCAAGCATCGAGATCCCACACGTCAAAGCTGTATATATGAGGCGGCTTGGAGACGGCCAGGCTCGAATTTTTTTCATCGAGCTGATATTGGGGCTGGGATATAAAGGTAGCCTGTAAGGGATCTGATAGTCTCTAGACTTTTTTCTTTCGGCACCTGGAATGTCTAATCGATAATAGCTACCATCGATAACTAACTTCCAAATTCATTGTATGTGAAAGTACCTGATCGTTTGAAGCTTGATTACTAGAACGTAATAAAGGGAGGTCTAAGGTACATGAAAATATTCCGATACTAACGACAAGTTTTCATTTGAAGCGTCACATTGACCTTCACTTGAGTATGATAGCACCGTCGCCGGAGTCTGCCGAAACTGTAAAATCTTACTTTCGGAATTTTCGTTCCGCAAACTATGTTCTTTTACACCTCAGTCCATCGACACCACCGACGTTGCTTCGTACTTCAGCTCACTTCCAGTGAAAAACTGCCAGTTCGAAGCGCAGTCGACTATAGATGAAGCCTTGCGGACCACCATCCAAAATTGTACAGTCCCCGACGCCAGAGAAAGAAAGAAAGCGGAGTATCGTCACACCAACCCTGCAGGAAACCTATTTGGATTGTGTTTTCCATTGTCAGAGAAGGAACGACTCAAATATGTTGTCCAGTTCATCGAGTTCCTGTGTATCGTCGATGGTAGGTATCTCATTGTTGCCCATTAATGAAAATTTTGACTGACTCCCTCTAGATGTGATGGAAGATCTTCCTTTCGGAGAGGCGTGCATCGAATATGCTATCATGCGTCAGGTTCTATACAAAAAGTACGATGACGACAAGTATGTTGGCCAACTCGTCGGTGGGATGAAAATGTTCCTGCGAAACATTCGCTTGGAACTTGCGGACCAAAACGACCCCGAGAGTGAACACTGAAAACCTACTTGCAACTTTGGACTCTAGTCTTCACAACAGAGATAGTATTGACAGGGAGTTCGAAACCCTAGAGAGCTATATTCCGTACAGGAAGACTAATTTCGACTATGAGTGAGTTGACTTTATTCTTGAGTTGATGCAGGACGTTGACCGACGCATTATCTAGTTTCGTTTGCCAGCTGATTCGTTGGGCCATGAAAATCCCGTTAAAATTGGCCGAAAAAGAAGAACTGCTGGCCCGAAAATACGAGCACGTCATTGGTGTTATTGTGGGCCTGACGAACGACTATTTTTCGTGGCAGATGGAGCGTGGACAACCTACAGACAGAAACGCGGTTCCAGTTTTGATGAAGGAATATAATTTGCCGGACGAACAAGCTAGGACGTTACTAAAGGGGATTATCGTGAATGAAGAAGAGAAAGTGAGGAAGCTCAATTCCGAAATGGACACTAGGAAAGGCGTTTCTGAGGATCTTGAAAATTACACGAGTGCGTTGGGGTTGTTCGCGGCAGGCTACAGCTTTTGGTGTTCGACTTGTCCCAGATATAGTCGTCCACAGACAGAGGAGGATTTTGCCGTACCA
The DNA here is from genome assembly GCA_015501585.1 of Rhodocollybia butyracea. Classification (NCBI taxonomy): domain Eukaryota; kingdom Fungi; phylum Basidiomycota; class Agaricomycetes; order Agaricales; family Omphalotaceae; genus Rhodocollybia; species Rhodocollybia butyracea. Next base: position 201,577 of record JADNRY010000061.1, read on the forward strand.
TTGAATGAGAAAAAGTAGAGTGGCTACTTATCAAGTAAGGCAGCAGATAGATGCTTTGGCCTTACCTTTTTTTTCCGTTTTTGTATCTGGTCTTGAAATACTTCGATGTTGTGGCCATGTATGATATATTTGCCCACCTGAAAGTCGAACTAATAGGTTGAGTTCTGAAGACAAGTTAAGAACCAGAGACGTAGCAAAGCCAAGTATTGAAACTGAGTCAGCTTCTTACAGTCTATGCAGCACATTCCACCCCCATGAGACCAAGAGGTCCCCGTACAGGCGTAATCGTGTTGGCTCTCTTCAGGCTTTTTCGAATTTGGGAAAGAGGTGGAGTTGAGGCAGCTTCCTGCGTATTCCTTGTGTCTAGTCTGGTCATCAACAAGTCCTTGAATCCACATTCTAGCGCTTGATGTAAAGATGTAAGGGACGGACAAAATTACGGTCGGAGTTCCTTGACATTTGAGTTGTCATCTCGAGGAAACAAACACCGGTCCTTGTCGAAAGCTATTAGGCACACGGAAGTCGTATTGGCTAGCTATTTACCATTCGAAAGCTCTAGAATGCATGTTCCAGCCATGCTTGGCCGAAGAACAGCCCAGTGTAGCAGGTTTAGTCATAATTTTGCTTATTCAAGTTTAATAAGGATGGTAACAATCTGATCTCGGTGGAACAATGCTGACCCAAACTATCCCAGACGTCGCTTTCGATGTCCGTGGTACGTACTGGCATGTACTGAAAAAGGAGATGAAGCACGCACCTCTGAACCATGGCTTAGTCGATTTCCCGTCAAGTCACCAATCTTGATCAGATTTGTATACCCACACGGACAAATTTCACCGACGATGCCTTTGAAGAGAGTCCAATGAACTAATTGTGTAAGTGAAGCTCTGGAATACTTATGAGCGGTTAGCGTGAACGTCGGAAGCCGATTCGGTAAGTGGCAAGTGCACTAGTCTAGGGTGCCTGTACGTTGTAGAAAATCATATTTTGCGTCTCGAAAGGGACGATCGTCTTCCGTCCACAATTTATCCGTGAAGCGCGAACAGCGGGTGAGGGAGTGTTTCGGGTGGTGGTTATGAATATACATAGATACTTACTGGATCTGACTTCGTATCCAGTCCATGATCTACTCGAGTGGTGTAGCTTACCTGTCCACGTTATGGTGACTTGGACGGTCCAACCTAACGCGCGTTACTCGGTACTAGTACTGGATCAGTCTCCTCCTTTCTCCTCCTCGGTGTATATTCAGCCAAATTTCCTGGCTTTTCATGCAATCTGGATTCTGTATGCGTTAGTAGGTCCTCTCGTTGATCGAGGGGATATAGGTGGATATATGGCGCAATGTATCATGCGCAGGGTCCAGTTGTTCCTCGATGGGACTGCGTCGTCTAAGTATTTCAATACAACACATGGTTTATCAAGTTAATTGTACGCTTGGTCGCACTCTCGTTCCATGAATCTACCACTATCTAGGACCAATGAGCAGCAATGAGCTCGTCCAGACTGCGGGACCCAGATATGATGGATACCGGCATATCAGCGCCAGCATTTGGTCCCAAACCGGTAATAAACCCAGCCTTCCTTCTAATGGGATTGTGCGAATTTAGCACCATTTTGCGGCCGAATCCCCCGTTCACATTCCCAGAAGGGACCATACGCCGGATACTTACGGTGTGAGATGGTCCAGGAGCAGCAACATTGTCCAAATATCTCTTAGGAGGAGGTAACCTAGCGGTGGGTGGGTGGGATGTGCTTGTAGCGCACTAGCGCACAGTCGAAGTTGATGTTATGCATACGCAGCGTGGGTTTCTAACAGAGAACAGAGGCCCATTGGCCCGTTTCCTTTTTTCCTTTTCTTCCTTCTTCCTTCCTTACTAGCCAATCGAGATTTTATAACGCGTGTGAAATTCAGCTACAAAATGGTGCTAAGGTTGCTGATATGCCGGATACCGAGAAGCTGTCATCTTCTCGAGTTTTGCAGTCTGGACGAGCTCGCTGCGCCTCGTTAGAGGTGGGTTATGGAACGAAAGTGGGACCAAGCATACAAGAATCAAAGTTACATATGTAATTTGACAAGTAACCAAAGTTGAAAAAACCGACGCAGTCCCATCGAAGAGCAACAGACCCTGCGCAACTTACATTACTATTGCGCCATATATGATATATCCTCGATCAGCGATTTTTCTGCGACACAAAAGGTCCGCATTCGCCGGTAACAAATCTAATCTTGATTTTGAACAGGAAGGACACAAGCATCGATCGTTGGTCCTGTGCTCAGGCTGTCCTGTGATCACAGTCATTGTCAACTTTATCGATTTACGTTTATGTAAACTGCTGTCGTGAAATACTTGACTCCGAGTGCTTCTCCAAATGTGCGTGTTGATGGAAGGAAGGAAGGAAGGAAGTTTATTACACGGCATGGTCCAAGTACTGAACACCGGATCCGGCAGCACAAGCTGACGCGGGGCCCAGACACCGAACAAACGACGAGCTCGCAGTCTGCCCAGTGGGAGCTGCTGTAGATCGTTGCCCTAAGTGCCGGGGCGGTTTTACTATACTAGATGGAATTCGAAGAAGCTGCAGTGTAGTTTGCTATTCGACTCCCGTCCTTATGTACTTGCGTTATCTTCGGAGCAGGAGCATTATCAACCAGGCAGGATTAGGCAGGAGCGCTGAGGCCTGAGTAGGCCTGAGTGCGCGCTTCATTGACAAGATGAACCCCACAGGAACATCGAAATCTATCATCCGCAAATGTCAATGTCAAATCCAACACATGTAAATAGAGGGAACAGTGATTTCATTGTGCGGAACAACACGCTGAAATGGCTCCTTGAACATAGCCAACATATCCCCGAAACGTCCAAAAAAGGGCTATCTAGCCATGTGTATAGAACAGATTAGGCAAAAGTGAAACAAAAAAAAACACAGCACAAGGTCTAGGCGTCGACAGCCAGAACGTTCCGTTGAGAAAGAAGTTCGGTGGTACGTGCCCTCCGATACAGCAATGCCAAAAAGCAACAACTCTACAGTCAGGCTAGAGAGGCTATAAAATGGCGAGTGAGGCGGACAGGCTGATAGTATGGCTTCATTCACATCCCACCCAGTTGACACTATCGATATCCCTTCGTACTTCAGCTCCTTCCCTGTTAGAAGTTGCGAATCTGAAGCGTTTCCGACCATTCAAAAAGCTCTGAAGAATACCATATCTCGTTGCACCGCTCCAGGATCGAAAGAGCGTAGGAAGGCGGAATATCGACATGCAAATCCGGCAGGAAACCTGTTTGGGTTATGCTTAACATTGTGCAGAGCCGACCGCATTGGCTATGTCGCTCAGTTAATTGAATTTTTGTGTATTGTCGATGGTAAGCTGCGAAGTAGCAACCAAGTGCTGGAAGACACTAATCCTGTATGCTAGATGTCATGGAAGATCTTCCCTTCGCGGAGGCAATTATAGAGCACGAACTTTTGCGACAAGCCCTACACGAGGAACATGACGATGATCACTACACCAGCCAGGTGTTCAACGGGCTGAAAGATTTCCTGCGCGACTTGCGTGTAGAGCTTACCAGGGACAGCGACCCGAGCAATTTGACGCTACTCCACACCCTTGATATCAGTCTTCAGCATAGAGACAGTGTCGACACGGAGTTTCAAAGTCTCGAAGACTATATACCCTACCGTAAAATGAATTTCGACTTTGAGTGTGTCTTTATCCAATTCTATAACATGCAATAAGCTGACGTATTTTGTAGCTTTGTGTGCCAGGTTATGCGCTGGGCCATGGGGTTTCCATTGAAATTGGACGAAGAAGAAGAACCACTTGCCAGAAGATACGAGAATATTATCGGCGTTATTGTGGGTCTGACGAACGACCACTTTTCATGGCGGATGGAAAGGCAACAGTCTACAGACAGATTGATAAATGCCATACCGATCTTGATGAAGGAGCATTCCATTCCCGAGGTGCAAGCCGAGACTATGTTGAAGAGGATTATTGTCAGCGAAGAGAGGAGTGCTACAGACCTGAAGCATGAGATAGAAAGCCAAGGAGGGTGTGGCCAGTTGAACGACTATTTGACTGCCATGGAACGCTTTGCGGGAGGGTACAGTTTCTGGTGTTCGACTTGTCCACGGTATAGTCGCCCACAGAACGAAGAAGGATATGTTATACCAAACGCCAGATTATGATAGAGGAACAGACATAGAAGTATAATACATAATAGGGTTTGTTGATAATAGACTACAGTAGTAGTGCTGAAGTAGAATAATATTAATACTATTTGTGCATTTGTTGTTGGACGTAAGCAAAGAGAGGCGCTAAAAATAAACGCGCAGGTGCATCGCTTTCCAGCTTTTCTCACTGACTGCATAAATCTTGATTTCATACACCTCTTAAATATGGATCCTGGAGTCCCGCTCGTTGTAGATAATGGCACTGGTGTGAGCTTTATCATCACAACTTTCCTCAAATCTTTTCTGAAAACGCGCAGTTTGTGAAAGTAGGATACGCAGGATCGAATTTCCCTGAACATGGTACTGCAACCTCTAGATTTGCTTCACGAATCTGACATCAACATCAATATGACAGTATTTCCATCTATCGTTGGACGCCCCATTCTTCGAGCAGAAGAGCGTGTAGGTTCTGCGGTGATCAAGGATATCATGATTGGAGATGAAGCTGCTCAAAATCGCAACTATCTGCAAGTAACGCAGCCAATGGAGCATGGTATCATACGGAACTGGGAGGACATGAAACATCTTTGGGATTACACATTCGACGAGAAACTCAAAGTTGACCCAAGAGGACGGAAGGTGTTATTGACTGAGCCGCCGATGAATCCGAAAGCGAACAGACAGAGAATGTGTGAAGTGATGTTTGAGGAATATGGACTTGGAGGTGTATACGTCGCCATCCAGGCCGTCTTAACGCTGTATGCTCAAGGTATGTGGTTGTCTATCTTGACCGTCGGGCTTTGCTCAAACTTTGTGTTGTAGGTCTGACTACGGGTGTCGTTGTCGATTCTGGTGATGGTGTGACTCACATTGTTCCCGTTTACGATGGATTTGCTTTGCCTCACTTGACGCGCCGGTTGGATATCGCTGGACGAGATGTCACTAGATATCTAATCAAATTACTTCTCATGCGTGGTTATGCCTTCAACCGAACCGCCGATTTCGAGACCGTACGGGAGATCAAGGAGAAGCTGTGCTATGTGAGGTGTGTACGCGTTATGTTGACCGCAGCTGCTGGTACTAATCGAGGCTTTGATCAGCTATGATCTTGATATGGACACTCGTCTCTCAGAAGAAACGACGGTCCTTGTTGAGAGTTATCAGGTACATAGCAGTTATATTGCACTCGCCACTTAACTAAACAAAGTCATCTAGCTGCCTGATGGTCGAACCATCAAAGTCGGCTCAGAGCGATTCGAAGCTCCAGAATGCATGTTCCAGCCACACTTGGTTGACGTCGAGCAACCCGGTGTAGCAGGTTTGTTCATGATTTGCGCTCAATAAGTACGGTGCCAATTTGATCCCGGTACAGAAATGCTATTCCAAACTATCCAAAATGCCGCCGTCGATGTTCGCTCAGAGTTATACAAGCATATCGTACTGTCTGGTGGATCTAGCATGTACCCCGGTTTGCCTAGTCGTCTTGAAAAGGAGATGAAGCAGCTCTACTTGACGCGTGTGTTGAACGGCAATCCGGAAAGACTGAACGTGAGTTTCTCGATGACTGCTCTCTGATTACTGACGCGAGTGATCTACTCAGAAATTCAAGATCAGGATCGAGGACCCTCCCCGACGAAAACATATGGTGTTCCTTGGTGGTGCTGTCCTTGCTGATATTATGAAGGGCCGCGAAGAGTTTTGGATATCACGAGAGGAATGGTTTGAGCAAGGTGTTAGATCTCTTGACAAACTTGGTCGCGGCGACAACTAGACCATCCCGTTCGCCGTTGTACACTTACCTTAGTCGCCAAGATATCGTGTTAGCCAAACAGTCTAGATCGCATTGTATCGGAAGGTATTATGAATAGGAAACATTAATGGTCTCTATAAGCTAAAAGCAAAAAGTGTGTTCTATAGATATATATACTACCAGATTTCTCTGAATTAATTATCCCAGAATCCAGTCCATGTTTCCAAGTGCCTTGTCGCATCATTGAATTGACCTCGGATGATATCGATACTTTGCACAAGCCTCAGCTCGCGTCCTCTCATCCTTCGGACCTTCCGAAGAGGCTCAACCTCATCCTTCTCATCGTCAGTAGCGAACCGCTCCTCTTCGGGGAGCTGTTCAGAATGTCGGAATGTCTCGCAAAGCACTGCATGAGTTTTCGTCAACGCTTGAGAAACCGCTTGAGAAAAAGGTGTTCGCGATTCGGTTCGAGATGTGTCCGATGGATTGTAGTGTGCCAAGACGAGTGAAGAGAAAAGGTCTCCAACACCAGAAAAGTACCCGGCTAAGAGCGGAACACATTGAGCATGGACTTTGGGCGTATCTTCCGGTGATGCGGAAGAGCTTATACATAGGAGATAACCTGACTCTGAAGCAAATGGTGGTCGAATAGAGAGCGGTAGAGTCTCGGAAAGCCATGGCTTGAGAGGGATGGAACTGATTGCGACGTTTGGTACCCCGAAATCTTTGTGTAACTTTGCCAAGGCACGTCGGAGAGAGGGCATGTCGGTGAGAGTGATATCCGTTAGCGTTCTGGAGGATACTCAGTTGAAGGGTGATGTAGCAAGTAATGGATGCTTACTCTACTTCAAACCAGTTGGGTGTTATTATTGTCGAGAGCGGTAACATCGTCCGATAGACCGGGATAACATCCGGTGCGACGTATAATCGACCGGCATCACCCATGACAGCTGACATGTAGATGAGCACTATTGAATTTTTTTTGAAAAAATAGAAAATGACTCACGATCCAATAGATAAACAAGCTCAGGTTTTCGCTCTCGTAGTTTTCGAGCAAGTTTTGCTACAGCAGTTAAAGCTTCGGCATTAGGGGTATAACCTGGCTTGTCGAGATAAATTTCAAGCAAGGAAAAGCAAAAGTCGATTCACCAGTTAAAAGACGAGCTGGATCCAGTAACTCGTTAAATTCCATGGCATCGAATATGGACTCGAGTTCTGCTGCAGATGTCTTGCTTCCTCCAGATCTTCCGTATCCTACGTCACAGATAGTGAGCCTGAGATTGATACCGTGAGTGATTCGTAAACACCTGCATGATTAGAGAAATTGACAGTGTTCACGACCTGATTACAGATCAGCACAACTGGAAAAGAATTCAGAGCTGATCTTACATCGACATCGTAATTGAGGCACTGTAGAGGGAAAGCAGCGGCTTTACCACCAACATAACCGAAAGCAACATGAGATTGTATGCTGAGAACTCGTCCTTCCATGGTTGGAACGAAAAGAAACTTAAATATAAGCGCTTAAGAAGTCACGCCACCCCAAATATGACCGCCCGCCGTCATCAGGGGGTGACACGCTTTATTCTCATTACCGTGATGTCTGATGGCTCCAGGTGAGGACAAAGCCTCATTATCCCTCTTTACACGCTAAAAAAATGTTCTCCAGACTAAAGGAATCGTGGATTACTGCATTGACCGACGCAGAGAACCGGTTCAAACAATTGCTTTCTACTACTTCCAGCGAATGGAAGCGCGTATCTAGCCCTGGGGAATCTTCTGCCAACAGAAAAGGCAAAGCAAGGCTGCTCTCCTTGCCGGAGCTGTCAGATGTTGTTGTCCATCGACATGCAACGAAAGCTGGAGATGATGTTTATCGCCTTATTCTTGATGTCCCAGCTGAGGAAGAATTGGTTACGTTGGAGCCTTGGAGGGCAGTTTTGACGACTCCGGAACTTCGCCAGGAGTGGGACCCTGCAGTAATTGACGCTCATTTGGTGGAAATGTTCAGCGAAGGCACTCGGATATCTAAGACAAAATTTACACTGGGATGGCCTGCTAGGTGGGTGTTTGGAAAGAATATATTTGTATAAGCCTCTAATTAATTACTTTAAGCTAGTCCTCGCGATGCTGTTACGATCTCTCGGACAATGCATGACCCTTCCACGGTCATTGACATTTCCACTTCTTTACCAAGATCTGCGGATGAACCTGCCTACCTTCGTCCTTCTCCGCCATACGTCAGATCGAATGTCTCATGTGCGTTCCAACTTTTGTACGTACCCAAAAACAAAATGCTGATTTTATTCAGTGCTGGCTTGGTGTATACAACATCTCAAACCTTTGCAGCCGTCCATAGAGTCCAAACGGAAATCATCCCTTGGTGGCAGAATACGTATCACTTGTTTCTGGCAACATGATCTTCGTGCAGTATGGAATATTGGATCTTCTTCCAGTCTGGTTCAGCAACTATCCATGATGATTATAGGCCTACTAAAGACAACCACGAAGCGCGCCACCCGTATCCCAAAACTCATAGGATATGGGAATGGTGTCACAATTGAGAAGATTCGTTTCCAAATTGATAGGGAAGCTTTGACCATCCAATACTCGGTCATTCCTGAAGATGATAGCCATGTAGATCACTCGCAAGACCTCGAAGCTCTTCGGGATCAAAGGCGGCTAACTCGTGCCATCGAATGTGTTTTACCAGCTGTGGAGGGCTGGGATGTACAAGTTTCGACGAGAGCTTCGTCCGAGGAAGTTGAGAATCTTCCATGGACTGCACATGCAGCCCATAGTACCTCGTATTTCCCATCGCCAAATTTAACGCCTGCTCTACCTTTGGATCAGGTCGTTCTTCGTCTAGCCCACGCTCCACTCATCGATGATCATTCCGTACTGAAAGTCAAAGTGGTCATTGAAATATCGGGTCCCTCCAGTGGCTTGCGTTTAAATGGGGTTCCTCAGAATATCAAGCAATTTGAAGAACAGCGTGACCCCTCGTCTTATAATGCCCCTCAGTCTATTCTAGATTTTGGAAGTGCGACGGACATTAGTGTTCCTTCGACATCGTCTGTACATGCATCTAGTGTTACCAGTATTGCTTCATCGTCTTCTGCGCCTATGTTGATTCGCGTAGCTACGGAGAGAAGTACCGGAGCTGAGAAGACAATTTTATCGAGGGTTAAGAGGAACTACATCTACTTCTCATCGTTACTTCAAGAGCCCGAAGCGAAATGGAAGCGCAGTACGTGTGTTCTTCTCATATGAACGATAAACTTAGCCTTTTTGTCTTTAGCCACTGAAGCTCGTGGAGTCACTATCACTCAACTGGATTCGATTGACCCAACACTTGTAGTCTATCGTGCCGAAGCCACATTTGTTGGTGTTGGGCTTTGGGATCTGTATGGCTCTGTTGTTTCTCCTGGAGCCAGAAACTTTTGGGACAAACAACATGACGATGCTATCCTTCTCGAGGATGTTAACGAGCTCACAGAACTGTGGCATCTGAAAACGAAACCTGCTTGGCCGATAAAGTAAGTTCATCCCCCATGATGGGCGACCTGTGACTAAGTTTGTTCCAGTGGTCGAGACTCGGTCGTACTCAAAACAGTTTACAAGTCTCCTACAACAATCCATGTCTTTTCATTTTCGGCCGACGACCCACATCTGTTTCCAAACATTCCACCAGTGGATCCCAATGTTATCAGGACTCAAGTGGATTTACAGGGCTGGGCTATCGAAGCTTTATCACCCAATACGACACTTTTGACTCTCCTTGAACAATCGGATCCTAAAGGCTGGACCAACAAAACCTCCATACCAACTCAAATGATAAACGCTCTTGCTGGGATTGGAGAATTCGCTATAAAATGCGGTGGACCGCCTGTTGTTACTCGTCTCACTGGTGCAAAAGTCAACGATCTCCGATATGATCATGACCGGTTCAATTTTAGACTAGAATACGAACCTTCGCCTAGTCGGAGGATGGTTGGTACTTCACCCAGTGACAGCACGATACCATTGAATACCGCTGATGATGACCCAAACACACGTATATCCCCAGTCATCGAATGTGAAATTCGATGTGATCTGGACACATGGGCACAATCTCTAGATATTGTCGTGGACCCGCCACCACAATCAATTTCGTGTCTAAGGCGACATCGACTCTCGGACGAAGGCGGTGGGCTTTGGATGACGATTGTTCACGACGCAGTCTTTGTTGATGACGAGCGACTTCAGGTTATTGTGAGGCGCGCTCCAGGTAGAGAAAAGGGCTTGGTGATGGTGAACGGTGCCAAGACTAGTGTGGATGTCGAAGAGTTACCGGAACATGAAATCAAGACTCTGGTTCGTAGGAAACGCGTTAAGCCGCCTCGTATACCTCTGGACCAGCCTCCAGTCATGGGTGTTATTCGGAAACGCAGAGCTGAGTGGGATGCTGATTCCTTGGACTCACCGACCTCAAAAAATGTGCCTAATGCCCATGCATCTTCGAGTACGATACCAAAGGTACCGAGTCCGCTTGCGAGGTTTTTCACGTATTACGTCGATCAGGCCACCGCCACCACTCAGCAAACCATTGCCGCGATTTCACCTATCGCGGTGGGAGTAAATGATACGCCGCTCACTTCTTCCAAGCCACCAGTTCAATATGCCCTCGATGCGCTAGCCTGGACCCAAAATCACCATTGTAGTACAACACCTCAAGCTGGCTGGGTCCTCGTCAGCGACAAAGGACTACTAATCCGGCGGAAGCTTGCCTCCGACATTTCTCCCGTCATACCCGTACACAAAGGGGAAAAAGTTATCGAGGGGATTTCAGCAGAGGAATTGGCAACAGTTATCACTGAGTCTGACTGCAGAATGAAATGGGACGATAGGTTTGAATCGGCCACGATGTTGGAGTCGTATGGAAATGGATGCAACACGAGTTTTGCGGTCGCGAAAGCTGGGTTCCCTTTTCGAGATCGAGGATTTTATATTGCTTCGTTGGTGGCTCGAGGTCAGGGTTCACCTTCAGTATCCAGGAGGAATACTACGACCGGCGTTGGTGCTGGAGATGCAAGTCATACGACTGGTGGTCGAAACGCAATTTTTTGCGTGTCTACTTCTTTTAGTCCCGACTCTGTCAGTCAATACTCTGCCACGAAGTACAACCCTTATGGGTTACCTATCGGGCGAGTTTACATCGATGCATGGATTTTGGAGACGTTGGATCCTTATACAAAGGAAAACTATGCTGTGCCATCCTCTCGTTGTACGCGATTGGTTGCCGTAGATTATGCCGGCTCCCTTCCTGCGGCTGTAAACTCCCTCATCAATGCCACCATTCCTCGTGCCATCCTCACTGTCGAAACATACGTCAAGAGTATATCGTCCTTGCCTATCACTCGTCTACCAGCAGCTGGATTTATCCTGGCTGATAGAAAAGATGAAGACGTCGAGGCAGAAACATATTCCAAATTGGGATGGAAGCTGCGCCGACGAGATGAATACAAGACTTTATTGCATACTAAGTACGATTCAGCAACCAAGATTTACGCTAGTATGATTCTGGTCAGTTACCCTGGATCTGGATCCGAAGCGCGAAGTCCATCTTCCCCCGCTACGAATAAAGGATCGCTGAGTCCTGCCCGAAGGCCTCGGTCCTCTTCACAACACCAGCAACAAATTACACCACGCCCAAGCATGGTGAGCCTTACTGAACCATCGAGCGATTCCAATGTGGATAGCATGCCCAGCCTTCCCCAGCCTTCATCATTAACGGCGCCTTCACCTTCAGCATCCTCTTTTTCCCATACCAGTATACCTATGTCGTCCATGTCTCCTACATCACCATCCAGTATCGCGACTATAAGCCTGTCCACACCTGTCCAGCGCGAACGCGCCCTATCCGGGTCGAGTTTCCGAGGCCGTTCCTCGTCTGCGTTTACCCTCAAAGGCGAGGTCAGGCATTCCACGGATTTATTGGTAGGCGAAATCGTGATCGACTCGAAACTCTATCCCAAGGGATACATGGTTACATTAAGCTCCAGAACCCGATTAAAGCCATCGAAGCCGGGAGAAAGTGAATCCGAATCTCTGTTGAGCATTGCTCCCACCCAAAAAAGTTATGATTCTCCAGTTAACTTGGATACGCTCTTCCCAGAAGATGAAACTTCAACCTCGTCTGAGTTCGTTTTGCCCTTTTCATATGCGTTAAACACCATGCCTCTTTCCCCGTTACACTCTTCCGGAATGGGAAATACAACTCATGGGTCTGATTCAGAGCCTACCAGACATCTGCTTCGATTGACGCTACCCACAGCGCAGTATCATATTTCTACTGTAAAAGATCCATTAACCGGGGAGACGCAGCATGCACCGTCCAAGCCGGCATGGTTGATTGAAATGGAGGAGGGAGGTGTGGTGGTGAGGGTTGAGGTGAGGCCGTTAAGCAGCACAGGAATTGTGAGGAAGGGGAAAGTGTTAATTGTTGACGGGAGGATGGGAGGGAGTGAAAGTAAAGATGGTAAAAACAAACTGTGGAATGCAGAGAGAAACGGATGGGAAGTGGTTGTTGTTGGTGAGAAAGAGTCGTTGACGACATTGGGCAGGGAGGAACTGCTAGACGATAGAGTCTCGAAAATGGGTGTACTTTCGAGGTAAGTTTTGACACTTGATTTCGCAACGGAGATGATACTAATCAGAATTTCATTCCTCGGTTTTCCTACATACATCTACAGATCCACAAATGAAACCGATGTACTACCGGATGATCTCAGAACACCTGTGGCCGTTGCAGATGGCCTTTTCGATTCAGACGTGACCAAGTCGCATAGTTATTCCTCGCAAACTTCTTTAGTTGACGGAATGGATCGCTCGCTCGGCGATCCTACTGAAAACCCAAGTGAGAGCAGTACCGAACTCGGTGGCGAAGAACATAATCAATCTGGAGAAATGGTAAGCCCTTTCCTGAAATTAAATAAACGTTGGCGCTGATGCTTTGACTATCTGAAACGCGTGTATAACAGCAGGCTCATGAACCACCCGACGCAACACGACTTAAAGCCACCCACTCTCAGTCTAGGATTTTCAATTTCTTGCAGTCGTACCCATATCCTAATCCGCTCACCCGGATTGCAACGGCGACAAGTATTACTACCGCCGGTGCTTTGGGTGGTTTAGGGAAATCCGGCTCCTCAGGTGGGAAAAGCTCCAGTGTGAACGTTGTTGGGAGTGTCAACAGCAATAAGAACGAGGTGCTGGAAAGTCCTCCCACGGGCCTCTATCCAATGTCAACGTTGATCATCATAGCACTTATCGCGTTTTTAATTGGGTCCCTGTTCCGTTCACTTCTGTCGCCTGCAGACTTTATCTATGTTGTGAGGGACCTGCAGGAGGCGGAGGAGGCGCAGGTAGTACAGATGCAAAATGGCGGAGCTGTTAGTTGGCGCGAAATGCGAAGGCTGTTTGAAATTAAATATATACTGGGTGGTTGGGACCTACAACTTGCAGCGGTGAAGCGACATTGAAAGAAATATATAATATTGTAAAATAGTAATAATATGTAGTGTACAAGTCGTATAGTAATGCTTATTGTAGTTGATAATGATAAAGCAGTGCAGTCGCCGTAAGCACCGGGACTGTGGACTTGTTTGTCTCGCTCACTTCCATTAACTTTTTTTTCCTTCCGCTGTAACATCCTTTTTCTTCGTTTAACTTTCCCGTCAACTCCCGTGTTGTGCATAATCCCTTCTTGTTCGCTGTTTGGCACCATTAAAGCCCGGTCTATAACTTCAACTTGGTCGAATCCGCGGAACCCAATAATTTACTCGTCAAAATATACAGCTGCCATAACTGAACGATGGCCAATGTCAGCCAACAAGGCTCAGGCCATTCGTCAGCGCAGAATGACCCCAGCTATCCTCAGAGCCCGCTGTCTTGGGAAGGAGATAAAATGTCCGTCGACCTCTTCGGTTAAATGCCCAGTTTGCTAACTGACTTTTCCTTCGTTTACAGGTTCAACATTTACATCTACGACTATTGCTTTAAACGAGGATTTCGGAAAACAGCCCGAGAATTGCTGGCAGAGGCGGAAATTCCACCGGAATCCCAGCCCCCGATAAACGCCAGACAAGGCCTCTTATTTGAGTATGCGATTTCGATGTGGATTCCAGCCACCGACTAATATGAATTGGCTGTACAGGTGGTGGAGTGTTTTTTGGGTGCTGTTTACCGCAAAAGCAAACGGAAACGGTACAGAGGATGCGTTGATATACACACAAGTGAGTTGGGTAGTTTTAGTGTAATTAACCTAACATCTTACCATTTTCTCAGCACCAAGCTAATCAGGCCAACAACAGAGCGAGAGGCCCGCAAATACCAGCCCTAGGCCAGCCAATGTCAGTTCCACGGTCAATCAACGGGCTTCCATTGCCTGGTTCTCGTCCATTTCCTACTAATGGACAGATCAACGGTGTAGGGCCTGGACCGTCTGGAGGTTTTCATCCTGGATCACATATGAATGGTATTCCTCCGCCCGTTAACCAGCCTGGTCAGAATTTCCCTCCTCCGCCAATCCCAGGTCAGCCTCGACCTTCATTACCCGGTAATCCGCGAAATTCAGCCGGTGGCGGACCCCCTTTTCCTTCACCAACAATGGCCAATTCACCTCATAATCCTGGATCTGGCCAACATCCTTCGCAGCAGCCACCGATGATGAATCCCCTCGGTCAATCGTCTCCACACATCGGTTCACGCATGCCTCCACCTCCGCCTAATAATATGCAGGGACCCCCTGGCTCGTATCCAATGCCTCGCCCACCCAGTCGCACAGCAAGTCCAGGCCAGATGGGTGGTGGTATGGCACATCGGAGTCCTTCGATGGGGAACAGACAGCCCATGACTCAGGATCTTGTCACCATGGATGTGATGCGAATACCGCCATCTGCACTCAACGGATTGAAAGACGAGCTTGGACTCGCCGGGAAAGATCTTTTGAATATGTCCATGGACGAGAAGGTAAGTTTAATTCTACCTGTCGTGGAAACCACTAAGATGTCTTTCGTCTTTTTTTCACAATTTTATTTCTTACGTCAATCTGTCCGTCCTTCGTGTCTGCTGCCATCATTCTCTTCCATCTTTTTCCCTCTCAGCAACGTATCAACAACCTATGGCGAAACAAAACCAATAGGAAACCTGGCCCTCCGAACGCTGCAGCTGGTCCCTCAACCATGCCTCCACCACCTCGCACCAGAGGAAAACGGAACAGTTCATCGCCACGAGAAGACGTAAGCAACGTTATTCATTCGTCGAGATCATATATCAGTCAACATCCGAGGATCATACTGATGCTCCTTTCTATAGCCGGAAAACGCACCCGGAACAGGATCTCCTCCCATGAAGAAACCTCGTCGGTCGCCGGTGGAGACTGGTCCTGGATATCCTCATCCACCTCAACAGCCAGGTCAAGCTCCTGGTCTTGGTCCGGGGCCAGGTCCCGGTCCCAGTGGTCAGCCAGGTATGGGGCCACCTGGTCCAGGAGGTGGACCGGGACCAAATCCAGGTCATCCGCCAAACACGATGGGTATGCGTCCACCTATGCCTGGTGGTCCGATGAATGGGTTCGGTCCGCCGATGGGTGGACAAATGGGTGGACAAATGGGTGGGGGAATGGGTGGGGGAATAGGACCACATCCTCCACATCCTATGAGTTCGCCGTCGATGAGTATGAATCAGCCAGGAATGATGACACCGCAGATGCAGGTCAGTCTTTTCGAAAATCGGCAAAGACGTCTTATTTACTGTTTTTTTTTCTTTTGCTTTAGCCCATGAACCCGCAACGTCCGTCAGATGGGCAATACCGCAACAGTCTCGTCGGCTTCCACCGGCAGATTCACGTCGCAAACGGTGGTGCCGGATCCCCTTCTGACCCTACTTTCGGTGGTATGGGAGGTGGTCCAGGCGGTCCAGGAAACCGTTCACCACAGTTCCCTGGTGGTCCAACTAACCGACACAAGCCTATGCCACCACCGTCACCTGGTATGAACCAGATGAACAAGGATAACTCGAAAGATAGTGGGATGAATAACCATGATTCTCCCCGTAATGGTATGGTTCCACCCCCGAGCGCAGGCATGACGCCCACTGGATCAGGTCCTAATTCCTCAACACCAGCGCCCCAAGGCGGCCCAGGACCACTACCGAATTCGTTATCAGGTCCATCCCAATCACAGAACTCAACACCCATCCCAAATCCTAATGCTAATGGACCTCCTCCATCAAGTATGGATCATTCTGTGCTTGGGAATCCTCAGATTGGTATGATGCCTAATGGTGGAGGAGGGATGGGCGGAGGAATGGGAGGAAATATGGGAGGAAGCATGGGAGGAGGGATGAGTGGAGGGATGGGCGGAGGGATGGCGGAGGGATGGGCGGAAGTATAGGTGCCGACCTCTTTGCAACCGATTTTATGACTGATCTCGACAACTTTGACCCATCCATCTTCCGTGATCCTGTTGGGGGTGACTTAAATTTTGAACGAGATTTCGGGCAGTGGTTCAATCCAAACGATCAAGCGTTGGAGGATTCATTGGACGGTATGAAGTGATCCAACCAAGCTCGGAGGGGCTTGTAATCGCCATTCAGGGATCTGGGATTTAATGGAGGTGAACGGGAAGGACGGGATTCAGGACAAATTATACTTGCACACAAGCGCGCATTCCCTTATATCTATCTACCGTATCTGCTACAATTAACTCTTCGTATCGTATATGTACCATACCATTCTCGAGCCCACTTTATTCTCGCTTTCATCGTCTCCTTGTTTGTTCGTTGTGCTTGTTCTGTTTTCTATCCCTTCCTCCTTCCTCGTCTTATATGGGATTTCTTATTATTTATTTCTGTGTTTTTCCTTGATTTCCTTGAGCGGTGGTTGGTTGGTACCTGCTCTCCTCCCTCTCTGTTCTCTGCCTCCTACTTATTAGATCTCTTTCGCCCCTCCCCGTTGTCTCGTACCAGTCTGGTACTTGACATCATTTCTTTCAACTTTAAATTACTTGTACAACATAGTACGACGACACAGCTGTTTTTCTCTCTTCGTTGTCTATATCATTACCACGTCTCGCTATCTGTTGGTTATTCTGCTTTTTTTCTCCTCGATCAACTCTCCTCCATTTTTGGTTGTTGTCTGTCTAATAGTCTCTTGTCTCGTGTATCTTGTTTTGTTTCCAGTGATGATAATCTCCTTTTGATCTCTTATCCGTCATATCCAACAAAGTTACGGCTACAGCGTCAGGGTCAAATCCTCTCTGTTTTAGGATGATATCCAACGCTTTGACAGGGATATTCCGGTATCGTCTTGAATTTCTAGTCAATGAGTGATCAAGTTACGAGTTATCAGGTTACCATATGAGAGTTTGCTAGTAGTCACTTCACCAACAGTCCGCCGTTACTTCACCAGGTCTGGCTTCACAACTACGATAAATTCAAAGATACTCATGCCTTCAATAATTTTGCTTTCTTATAAGACCACGCGAGACAAGTCTACCCGGTCGTGATCAACGGACCTGTAGAGTTAGCTGTAATAGAGAACAGGGAAGAAGATACTGGCTAATACTGAATGGACTGATGGATGCTAGTAGACGCATACTTGAAGGAGCAAGCTAATGTCCGATTGGGACTTGAGCGCTTGAGCTTGAAGCTTGACGCGTGACGAGCCGCCACACGGTAAAGCACAAACCCCTTCAATAGGTTTGTGTGCTAATGCTTAATCTAGGTACTGAAAACAGCGAACTAGTTGGTAACGGCTCAAGTGAAGTCTGGTCCAGTAGAATGGAGTCACGACTAGATTGTCGCGTTGTTTTCTCACTGGATATTATATTGCCTTTGGCTAGTAGCTTGTGCCGTTCATGCACATGTCTCGCCGAGTAGTTCATGCTTCATGGTTGCGCTTAAGTAGAACGTCTGCCGTGCAAGCTTTCTGAGACGGCGAGCGTTTGAACGTTTGCCTGTTGTTCGTTTCGTTCTCCAAACCGTCCTCCATCTTCTCCAGGGTATTAGATCGGATGATTGGTTCTATTTTGGGATGATATTCAGCGCATTGACCTCAACGTACTTTATTAGCAAGCAACTCGAGTGACATCATCGCTGGAAAAGGACAACTGGATTCCCCTTCCAGCGCATCGATCACGATCGAGCTCTTTAAGCTTCAGCACTTCTGCGAGGCAGACCAGTAAATTATTGCTCTGTTATTCAGATCTCCTGTGATTCAGTTAAGGCGAGGAGAGAAGGGAAGCTTCGATCTCAAGCTTTTGTAGGATGGTGTGCAACTCTACACTTGTGAGTGGGTAGCGGAGCTCTTCATAAACAATTGGCGGCAGCTGTGAACATGATTCTTGTCCGCGAGTGTTCGTCCTACCTTATATTGTGTTCATAAAAAATGATGCTTCACATCGATAAAGCTCCCTGGCTGGGAGTCGAACCCAGCTTTCGCGCGAGATAGCATAATTCAAATTCGAGGTGACAGGCGCGTGTACTTACTACCATCAGGGAATGGATTGTGCGGATGGATATGGTCTAAAGTTTGAGTCCTCCAAGGGCGGTCACACAATTTGGCTACAATGGAGCGAAGGACGACATGGATAGCAATTACGACTAAAAATCAGCATGAAACCAGACAGTACTAACGAGAGATCTCCCTCCCGCCTAATCAAGCACCCGCAGCGCTTCTGGCACAACACTATGAACTTGCCCATCAACCATCTTCCTTCTCCTCTCTCCGACTTTCCAGATGACATCTTTCAGCTCTTGCACCACCTCACCGCCAGGGCCCCACCTTTCCCTCGATGGCAGTCGATCCTCCGCGTCTTCCTTCGCCTTCTTCGCCAGTTGTATACGCTCCTCCCTACTCAGCTTGGAGCGCTCGCGCCTAAAAGCGCCAGCGACACCAGAGTCCCCTTCGTAAACTTGTTCTATCCCAGGAGGCGGTAAATGATGAGAGGAAGATGTAAGTAAAAGATGTGATGTAACATCATCCGTGGTGTTGACGACTACCACAGGGTCATGAGGATCCGAGGAGACTTCGTACTCCAGAGGAGACATGTAGGGTTTTTCCGACGATTCATCGCTTCCATCATGCCCCAGGGCAGGAAGTTCATGGAATGATCTTCAGAAGAAAACTCGTCCTCGGATTCCTCTGAATGTTGTTGAGGGGGTGAAAGGACATCGAGGAGACGCTCTCGTCCTCTTTCGCACTCTCGCAAGGCAAGTCCTAGTTCGCGACGAAGGCGTTCGTAGGCCAGTAGAGCTGGGTGTTCATCTTTTCCTGGAGTTGAGCGGAGGGACCTGCGTTTGAGCTATTTTCGGAGCCATCTTTACCAGTAATCGGGTCTGATTTCAATGCAGCAACGCATTCAACCAATTGACCTCGCGCATCTTCCAACGCAGACGCTATAGCCTCGATATGGGAAGCAAATCTGTTGAGATGGCTCGGCATCGGCGCGAACGAATCTTGGACAGTTCTCCCCCTTCGGCTCAACAGTGATGACCTCGCGGTCTCACTGAAAGACATCATTTCTGACATCCTCAGGTCTGTGGAAGGACTGGGTGTCCCATCCTGCAACTTCTGGTCGTCCACCACGTCCAAAGCTGACGTCAGACGTGCGCTTGCATCCACTAGTGTGCTCGTTAAAAGCATCATCACACTCTTCACATCCTCCCAATATGCGTCATCGTCTCTTTCCTCTGCAAACCGCAGCGCAAGGAGATGTGAGCACGCATATCGCTTTGAAGCCAGAGCATTCTGTAGTGCTAGGTTTAGCGAGGAGAAGGATAACGGGTGTCTTGGAGCCTGTATTGCGGTAAACCGTGATGAGGAGGATATGGTCGCGAATTTTGGAGAGCGTTGAGGACGAGTGGGAAAGCCAGTTAAAGAATCTGAGGAACGTGGGGATTTCATAGGAGGTGAGTTGGGCGATGAGACTGATGATCGAAGGGCATACAGGCCTCCGATTGTACGCGTTCGACGTAATCTTAAAGCAGCACGTCCGAACGGTTGTGACTCGTCATATGAACTGTTTTCCGTTTTACTACTGGTGTCAGCATCATTTGCTGCTTCGGCTTCCTCCAGAACACCTTCCAGCTGCTGTTCCGGTATCTCGGCACTGGGTGTGACCGGCGCGCTGAGGCTCTTGTTAAAAGATCCTGTTGCGTGGAGAAGCGCGGATAGATCTGAGCGACGTTTTTCTCGTCGCTTGGTGAGTTGCATGGACGGGCTTCCCGCATGAGCTAGAAACGAATACGAGCCGTTCCAGGTAGCCCGTTTATCGACCGGATCAGGTACAGATATTGTGCGTCTTCGGGAATCGGGATAGGAAAATGGTCGGGAGGAGAGAGCGGCAGGTATGATTTAAATGGTGCAGGAGAGGGAGGCGCGTACATCTCTGATATTTGTGCCAGTTCAGAGTGAGAGGTAAGGGCTGAAAGTAATTGGCGAACATCATCACATTGGTTCTGAGTCGTCAACAGAGTCGAATGGAGAGCGACGCGAAGGGATGAGGAAGGAGAAGAGGGAGTGCTTGTTGTGCTGAACCATTTTCAGTATGAATTTCATTCTACAGTGGTAAGTCACGTACGTTTCGTCTTTTTCAAGGGTCGTCATAGCTTCCTGGACAACCGAATCCCATACGTTTCCGGCTGCTATAAGGTCATCAAGGGTATCCAAGTACTGTTCGAACCATCTAGTCAGTGAGAATGAAAGGAACAAGAGAAATCACGTACGGGGGTCATATCATGTTTCGAAGATTCGGGATCCCATATATACAAAAGCGAGGCTGATATCCCAAATAATAAAAGACTCGCAAAATAATAGCCGGCTCCAAATAAAATGGTAATGAGTGCTAGAGCCAGAAAGAACGTATAGTACTGAGTATCAGTTGATAAGGAATGGATAGGTTGTAGCGTCTCTGAAGGTTCAAGACTTGAATTCCGGCTGTGATGACCAGGCAAACGCGGGAGTTGGGTATTATGAGGTTGTAATATAGACGATGATAGAAGTGAGGAGGAAATGACATTGTATTTGAACCGTTCCACAAAAGCAGAAGATGCCTGCTTTGAAATCATGGAACGTATGGTCTAAAGAACATACAGTTAACCACTGCAAGTTTGGAGTGATTTACAGCGTACCTGAACAATATCTTTGAGGAAATTTGGACACGTTTCTTGATGAATTATTCCATCTTCGAAAGCTGGTTCGTCTGAGCAGTCCTCTTGCGCTAGCAGGAACTCGGCGGCTCCGCCTGGCATTAACTTGGGGTCTTCTCCAACTTCTACAAGTCAGATACAATGAGCTTCGAGATTAGTGACCGGAATTTGCACTGGTACCTCTGAGATACTGCTCCAGTGGGTGATCATCGAATACGGGCTGAGCCATAAGTGGGCAGATAAACGCCCAGTTAATCCAGTTTAGCCGTTCACAGAGATTGGTCGTAAAGGGTTAGGTTATCGTCACGGGAAAAGCAATAGTATACAAGAGAAGTTTGAGAGAAGTGCTGGGTTCTAAGGTCCAAATGCGAGAAAAAGTCGTAAAAGACAAAGCACAAGCTGAGAAACCACAGGGTTGAAATTGTGCGCCCCGGAAACATGGGCGCTTAAAACTGCTAAAACGAGGCCCGGATTTGAAATTGAACTTAATCCAACAGATGCGTTCCGCCGGACCTCCTCCAGTGATGTTCATTGTTGGTTGTCCCGCCCCAGCTCGCCCAGCTTGTACCTATAGCTAATGTAGGAGCTGTAGACCTTAGGTGCATCTTTCACCGCGCTTAGTAGGTACCCCACAGATGAGCTGGTGCAGTAAACAGCCTACTCTCACAATATATGTACCTGGGACCGCCAATATGTACTCATGCTATATTTGGGACCTCGCTTTCCGTGTCACATATACCATGTGTACGGCGGGACTCGGTGTAACCGCCCCTGTAATACCCTCAGGATCGTACACCTGGACAACACCTGGGCAACCAATTTATCTTGTTTCTTTCTCTTCCAGTGAGCAGCTCCTATCTCTCAAAGCTAGCCGGTGTCCCAGCCTTCCAGGTGTTCCTCAAATCCCAGTCTATTCAGTCAGATCTTTTGCTACGCCACCGTTTGACAAGGTGGATGTAAACATCAGGAGAAACACCAGGAGAAACACTGTCGAGAATCGATACTTCGATTCTTGGAAGGCCTGGACCAGAGCCTCCCTAACCCTGATTTTTCAATGCACACGCAACTTCGCGACCAATATCAAGGGAAAAGCAACTGCGTTCTTCATTACCCAATTTCCAGCTAACAATCGCCACGAAAAAAACTTCATATTGCATCGATATTCTATCCTATTGTATCTGGCCGTTTGCTCCATACTGAAATAGTGCTAGTAGTCCTAGTGTCCCACTGACTCTGCACCAATTATTAGCCTACAGGCGAAGATGCTCCTAGCGTAAGATTAAAAAGGATTTAAAACCATCGCGTTGAATCAGAATTATCCGTGCGTCGAAGACTACTACCCCATGTTCGCGGTTGCGCTTGGCCCACCTCCCCATCAGCTACAACGTTCGGTCGCCGCCGCCGACGCTTCCAGGTGTAAAATCCTAACAATGTAACGAGTGTCAAGCCGATCCCTAGTCCCACAGTGAGACCTACAGCATCGGCGACGAGTTGTTTATGGCTTGAGTTTGAAGACTGTGCAGATGAAGAAGGGGTGGTAGATGTAGAGGAGGTTAAAGTTGAAGGGACACTGAATCCTGGCAGAGAAACAGTAGGGGGTAAGGTTGGCGTAGGTAAGAAGGACGAAGGTGAGCTAAGGAAGGAACATCAGCATCGCGGAATAAAAGCGACGAATCGGCAACGTACGAGTTGGCCGTCACTTCGAGCTTGAAGTTTCCAATGTCCAAATGGGATGGGATTTGACCGGGCGAAAAAGTCACGGTCAAAGTCGTGGTCTCGCTTTCGGGTAGATTGAGAATAGCAGCCACTCCGACACTCGAATTCGCTGAAGTAGCGATAGAGGTGCTCCCGGCCGTGACCGTAATATTAATGGTTGCATTTGAAGATGAAGAGGTCGTAAAAAATAGCGCCGCCGCTGAGTCGCGCATCAAATCAATTGGTTATACCACAACAAGCATGTATTCTCACCTTGGAATTCCAGAAACATTTGAGGTACGATGTTTGCACCTTGGGGTCCTGGACCTTCCGTAGTCACTATTGTCTCCCCACCCAATGTTAAGACCTGCCTGAAAAAAATGCATCGAAAATAGGCTTCAAGACTAATACTAATCAAGACTCACCATCCACCGAGGCAGCTGGGGTCGAACGAATCAGAGCCGGTGACATTACAAAGAAAAGGACTGTAGTCAATCTGAGGCGAAGTGTTCAATATCGTGATGTTCTGCATGGATCCACCCTGTGCTAAACATTGGAAAATCGACGCGAGGGAGAAAAATGACCGAGCCAGGACATTGGATAGAGATGACCGGCGCGCCAGCATTCAATGCAATGAAGCAAGCGGGGTATGGGTCAACAAGAAGGCGCCAGAATGGATCGTCAGAGTTTAAGATGAGAGAGAAGAGGAAGAAAGTGGCCGCGCGCGGTTACTCCTGACAACAGGGGAGGGCCAAGGCGTTCACAGGCACGTAACGCTTTATAATTAATTTTCCGGTCGAACCTGATATATGTACATAAACCCAAAGTGGGTAAAGCCTATGAAGTTACTTCCCGACATACGTACTTGTTGGCAGTCACGATAGGCCGGGAGGAGTAGAGAAGATTGCTCAAAGGTTTCAGATCCACGTAGTGTGGACAGAACTGCTCATGTGAACAAAATCAGCGGAAACGATAGAGATAACTGGAGATAGGCGTAACCTTAGACTCACAGGGTATCGGGGTTCTCAGGAATACGAAGATCTTTGATGTCGAGGCTATCGATGCGCCGTTCAACGAGCGATTTACATACCATCCTTTCAGCGGAAAAAACTCACAACTATAGCCAGAGGACTTGGATATAGATCATATGGCAAAGATGCAATAAGGAAAACGGACCGGATAACAAGCAAAGTGTTGATCGTAACCAGTGCCAGCCAAATGTCAGCCAGTGCCACACATCGAATTGTGCAAATCAATCTACAAACGCGATATCATCGCAGTGACCGGAACAACATGATATGCCTGGGCTGTTGAACTGCTGGACAACATTTCTTCATGAGTTTAGGAACGAAAACAGGCCCTCTCAAGAAC
Source organism: Rhodocollybia butyracea (assembly GCA_015501585.1). Taxonomy (NCBI): domain Eukaryota; kingdom Fungi; phylum Basidiomycota; class Agaricomycetes; order Agaricales; family Omphalotaceae; genus Rhodocollybia; species Rhodocollybia butyracea. The sequence goes on from JADNRY010000061.1 coordinate 225,758, forward strand.
ATATGTCACATACCGAGAAACCGAGACGCATGTCCGAACATAAAGAATCTGAACATCAGGAACTCGAGGTCTTGTGGCGACAGTGAAAATGTACGTAAGATCTTCCAGCGAAAGTTCCAAAACAGGACAAAATGTCAGTGTTATAAAGCATAGCTAGATTTGGGACGGTCATCACAAAACAAAGGTTGATAGTCGAATTTGAGTCAATTCGTATTCACATGTCGTGGAAAAATAATCAAATTGCAGTTTATGCATATCTATGTCTGAACACCGCAAATAATTAGATAGCCTTGCTCTTCACCATTTCTGCAAACTGATGAGCATATGACTGAAGAAACAATCAAAAAAAACTTACGTTCAACCTCCGCGACCGCCGAGAGCAGAAGGTCACGCTGCGTCTTCTCATCCTGCAAGTTGGCAAGAACCTTGTCGATGACAGCTTTGGTGAGCTCAGCCTGTTCACTCTCCTTCTGCTGCTGCTCGTAACGGACCCAACTGTCAAGGACCGACTTGAGTTCAGAAGCCATAACAACCTTTTGCTTTTGGACGAAAGAGGCAGACTCAAGCTGGGCAGTTTCCTGCAACATTTGCTAGTCAGGAATAGCGTACCAAAGTGGAAATGGTGCCTACTTTTGACAGAGCGAAAAGGCTCTGGGTCAAAGCGACTACATCCTTCATTTGGCCGACAGAGTCGATTCGGTCCTTGACGGCCTGGGTGTGCTCAGCACGAGCCTTGTCCAAAACGTCTTTGATCTTCTGGACCTGGCTTTCGGCCCAGTTGACGTAGGGCTCACGAATAGCCTGCCAAAACAATAATAATGAGAATCCAACGAACATGGGTGAGATATGCGAAACGCACCTTGGCCATATATGTCAGGAAAATAATGGATCCAACGAGGAGAACCGTCTCCTCATTTACTACATAGAGTTCTTGAGAGATTGCAGCAGCGGCGAGACCAGTTCCGAGAAGAGCAGTCCCGGTCTTGGTGATGAGGTTGGGTTGAGAAGGAAGTTTGTTAATGATTTCCGACGCGCGTTCGGAGGGTGGAGGAGGATTTGAAGAGCTCATGGAGCGTCTGCATTCAATAAACAAGATTATTAGAACCTTTGAACAAGAAATGGACAATTTTATCGAGACGTACGACGAAAAGGTTTGCGGTACTGCAGCGACCAGCCTGGGCCGGGCTAAAACAACACTTTTAGAGATTGTGCATCGTTAACAGCTCTTATACGCTTACCGACAGCCCTTAGAGAGCCTACAGCAAGTCTAGAGGCCATAGTTTTCGAGAGTTGTGGAAACCAATCGGGCAAATGACATCCGAAATCTCACGATGGGCGTTTGATGGGCGCTACACTTTTTTCCGTGAAAAGTTTCCGAAACTACTCTTCGCGCACAGAAATTACAGATACGATTTTTCCTGTACAGAAGCAACAGATACTACATTCCTGTACAGAAGCAACAGATACTACATTCCCGTACAGAAACAACAAATACTACTCATCCCCGTATTACAAAAGCAGTCAACAAGAATATTATTAATTTCTAGATTTGTCCAGCGTCGAGCGACTCTTACCATGACCCACAGCATCTCAATCTTCCTCTTCTTCCTCTTCGCCTAAAATATGCTGCTGCTCTGCGCCCCTGCTTTCAACGGTTTGAGACCTTGATGGCACACGCGCGTACCACTTTGCAGCAGAAGCAGACAGTGGTGTTCGTAGTTCAATATCCCCAACCATAACATCTTCATCATAACCCGGATGATGCGCACGGGTAGATGGCGAGGAAGCATTTCGTCCGGAAGTCGCGTATAAGTTGATGAGAGAGACAATGATGAGGTATAAGATGAACGATATACTGGCGCGGAAATGTCAGCAAAGGAAGAGGAGATGAACGGTAGATGAACGTACCTGAACATGATCAAGATATATGTGACATGGTCCATCTCGTTGTCATGCACAAAATCAAGCTCTTCATCTGTAGCCGACATGAATAGAATGCTAACAGTACAATGAGTAGTGAACGATCGAGATAATCAGAAGGCCTACCCAGCGGAAACGAGAAGCTGTAGGGAAAATCAGTGACCAAGAAGAAACACGGAAATTTGTAAACGACTCACGAAAGGAGGTAGATGGCGGAAAACTTTTGCTGCTGCGTTCTTCTCTTCTTGAGCTTCTCTGGCATGGTCTGTCGTTGGCGCATACAACTCTCTGGGACTACGCGGTGTCGCATCCGCCAACGTATGATCACTGTTGGTATCATCAGGGAACACAGAGACAGTGCTGCAACTGGCAAACGTAGGAACGAAGAAGCAGATTTCTATGATACGTGTAAACCCTGCGAGTTCAAGTGTGTAACCGAATAGGGCATGAACGCGGGTTGAGATCATCAACGCTTGGGCATGTTCTGACATCGCCCACCCAGTGAGAATAATGCTATTTATGGGGTCAGTTTCGCACAAGAAATTAGAGATCAGAACATACATTAGAGCAGGGACAACTGTTCTCTGAGGAAAAAGGTGAGATCAAGAAAAACTAAGACGGTGAAAGGCTTATGTACTTGATTGTTCCTTGCAAGGAATAGACCTAAAGCACCTCCCGCCCACCCTGCAATACGTGGTCTTAACGATCAAGCTACAACCAAAGGATTCAAGACGCACAGAGGATACCGAGGATTCTAGAAGACGATCAGTAGGTGAAAAATAAGTATAAGGATGACCTACGTGTGTTGCATATCTTTGACCGACCATGAAGATCCGCGGTGTTCCGTGAATGTATTGACTTGAAAGATGGTAAGTCAACGAAATAAAAAGGTAAGTGCAACACACCAATGCCCTGCACAAGCCAATCCACTACATCTCAGTACTCAGCGAAGAAGACTATTCTTGCTATACTAACCCAGAGCATTATAACGCTTTAAAAGAGATCAACGACTGAAAATGAGAAGGTATTCTTGCACTTACCCAGAATCCCACCATTCAGGACTCTTCCGACTTCTCCGTACCCAGGCTTCACCGACCAGGAGCAAAATGGCCATGATTGTTCCGTAGGCAATGAAACCGCTGCCCATGATATAATGAGCCAGACACTGGCCTAGATGGCCACCTCGACAGTAACCACGGAAAGTGATGGCGCCGAAAAGCATCTGCGTCCATCCAAGAACCGGATAAGACTTGCCGACTATTCCATGGAGACGAACAGCCCACGGCCGCAGCGTCTGTTCATGAATGTGCAGTTTGAGATAGATACCCAGCACAAGCTGGGTGAAGATGGGTATTAAAAGGATGTTGGCCATCGTACCATGGACGCTAGCAAGAAAAGCACGACCTTTATGGGCGTGTCCCAGTATATATCCACCTATGGTTAATGCGATTCCAGTAACCTGACAGAGAGAGATAAGAATCAGCTTGTGCAGCTCACTGGTACGCACCTGTAGAGGGACGTGCCATTTGCTTTTGCTGATTCCAAGTACCATTCCCACAGGGAATAGTATGCCCCATATTAAACCTTGAAGGAAAATGTGTATCCAAAGTATCGAGTCAACAGGTTTTGACGCATTTTCTTCATCCAGTTCATCAGCATGAGAGTGAGCAAAGGAGGTCGTCGATATACAAGCAACGAAGAGAGTTAAATACCCTAGCTTATGGTGAATTTCGACCATAGCAGGAGCCATTTCTGAGATACAACTTCAAGCTGAGAAATGGCGGTGACCGAGCAGCGTAATGTCAGGGCGTCTATCTGGCGAAAGACGCCACGTGACTATATTCATTCTCGATTCTCGATTCTTCGATTCGAAACGCGAACGACTATTCCTTGCTACTAGTACATTACTAGTTAAACTACAGGACGGCTAGATAGGGCTAGGCTAACTGCCCCTAGATCTGCTACTGGTCGTCTTCTTCAACCGTATCCAATTCTTTCCCTGTCTCCTCTGTTTCTGTTACTTCTTCCGCCACCTCCGTTCCATCTCCAACGATCATCGGAAACATGTCGGAAACGCATTTGGAGCTGCAGGCAGCAAAATCACTTTAGCCGTCGTGGCTTCTAAAAGCTTCTAAACCTTTGGAACAAATGATCCGCTTCCCTTCCCACTGGCCCGTTACAAGCGTGGCCGTCGGGAATTATCACAGATGGCGAGTGAGTCAAAGAGACTTGGGTTCTCTCAAGCAAAGCTTGCGTTCTCTTTTTAACTAGATGGCGAATTTAGAGTCATCTCTCGAGGCCTTTTCCGTGTATATGCGCATTGCTATATTATGCCCATGGCGCGCTAAATAATTATACCCCCGCCAGTCGGAGTAATCGGACATGTTTGGGTAGGCGCATCTGTTTTTCAAAGTTTCGCTGAAACATAAAAGGTTCGCCCCACAGGTTCGCCCCCCACATCTGTCTTTCTTTCCCCCCTTCGATCTGCTGGTCAGAAATAAACCCTGGTGGTCTACTGAAAACATCCCCTTATGTTGGCTCTCAACTATATTCTCCTCATTTCCAGTTCTCTCCTCGCTCTTGGTGCTCCAACGGAACCAATTCCAATTTCGTCGTCTCTGACTCTCTTGAACTCGGTACATCTCGTCTCTTTGATAATCTTGTTCTGGAAAACGTTAACGATTGTCCCAACTAGCCAAAATGGATCAAAGGAGTGGTGGATGAACCTGTTTCTTTCACCAAAGAGGACAAGAACCTATTTCGTACGTGCTTTCGACTGCTCAATCGACTTTCATTTGAATCTTACTCTCATGTCTTTAGAAAAGACGTTGACCGGTGTCACTCTGGGTAGCCGTAAACTAGAAGATGGCGGGCACAATGATGGAATTTGGACCATGAGCGGAACGTACAAGGTTGGATCAGGGAGAAAGTTCTCATCTTTCTTCAAGAGCCCAACCAAATACGAGGGAGAAACGCTGATACTAAAGGTGCTAGCGGAAAAGAACGATGCTGCAATTGGGGAAGCCAAAGCGCTCAAAATTGCTAAAAGGCTGGTCGATTCTGGTATGCTCAAGGATCCAAAGTTGGCTACATCCGAACCCAAACCTGTGATCATCATGAAGGAGGTTTCTGGATTGCCGCTGTACAAGAATCCGGGATACCGGGCTTCCAAGCCCCATCTCAGAGACGAGCTCAAGAAACAGACTTTTAAGATGATGTGCGAAAAAATAGCGACTATAGCTCTGGGCACTGGGGTTTTACTAACGTGAGCTTACATTTCTGGTATGATAGTTATCAAGTTCGCTCATTAGATTTCTGAAGCGATACAAAACCAAGTAACGTCCTTGTCAACGTAAATGCAGCTGGTAACTCCATAACGAGCGTCGATATGGTTGACTTTGGTCCTCCATCTACGTACTTTTTGAAGAACCCGAAGCCGACAAAGAAAGAGCTGGTGAGTGTTATCGTGTAGCGTTCTCTGAAATAATCCGACTTTGTATAATTAACATTCGCTCTGATAGCTCGAGTTTTGTGGCAGTGAACCCCTAAGTGGAAAGTACCATAGTTGGATAGGTCAGTTCGATGAACTGGCGCCACATATCCCACCCCCCCAGAAAAAGAAAACGTATTGATCTGGCATGTCATCATATAGTTTGGATGCTCGCGCGTTCTGCTCTTACGGTATCTAGTACAGTAGTTGAAAATATCGAATCATGATTGTGCTTTGAAGACTAATATCAACATCGCCAGAACATCGCTTAAGCCTCCCATAGAAAATTTCTCGCTTTCCCTCCGTCCATTGAAGGCGGTCCTTTGATTTCGAATTCCACAGGTTTTCAAGACTCTTGGTACTTATTCGTAGCAGTGACCAGTTGTCTGGCTGTCAACGCAGACGCTCTTTCAGTTTCTTTGTTAACTTCGCTCTCTTGGCTTTTTCAGCATAATGCGAAGTTGGGATTAACAAACAGTGGAAAGGGACCAACAAGTGCCTGAGTAGAGAGTCATTCCTTGAGCTCGAGGGTCAGCCGGGTTAAAGTTTGTTATTAATGACTAGAGTTCATTAGACTAAAGCCCCCTGGCATGTACCAGACTCCACTATAAGCTCGTGAGTGCCCCAGACTTTTCTTTGACATCTGCATTATATCCCGTCTTCCTGATCCAACTCTCTAGTGTATATCCACCCGGATGGATAGCCCTATTCCACTCTATATCTCTAGTCAGAAGGTCATCTCTCCAGCAATTGTACATTCCTCTAAAATTTTCTCCCATAGTACCTTGTCCTGGTAGTGCAACTTTATCCAACCAAGGATACAGATTCATATACTCATCAACAGAGAGTCGTTTATGAATGGCTGGAATTCCTGTTACTCGCGTAAAAGTTTCGGCGAGCTGATCCATGGTCATCATCTCTGTGGCGATTTTGAGTTCTTGGCCAGAGGTTTCCGCACGATGATCGAAGGTGTAACGTGCCCACCATCCGATGTCTTCGAGGCTTATGATGGGAATGTGCCCGTCTCCAGTAGGAAGAGCAAAGACGACTGCACCATTCTCTCGCTCCGCAAGAGGTGCAAGGAGCGGCTAATGAATATATAATGAGGAAGACAGGTTGCACTCGAAAGAAGAATGGACGTACCCCGGAAATCACGCCAGACAGGTTCTCGATGTATGGACCCGTAATGACTACGGACCACGTCAATGAGTCTCCGTTCGGAACAGAGAATTGCGATTTCAGGAAGTCGGTGACAATCCCTTTCCCATCCAAGAAATCAGTTTCCTTTCATCGAATACGAATGTAAGAAATGCTTACCCTTCGCATCGAAGTGATTTGCCTTGTACTTGAGTTGATAGTTTCCAAGCTATGTATATGCAGCTATAAACAGCACAGTCGTTTCTGTCACTGGGATAAACGAACCTTGCTACCATAATCGAGGCCGCTCCAGACAAAGTGCTTCATTCGCGAACGATGAGCTTGTTCGAACATCTTGATACCAAAATGAATTTCTCCCTGTTGTCCAATGTTGAAAGTGTTTATATTAACGAACGCTCCATAGCATCCTTCACATGCGGCAACGATACTGTCCAGATCATCAAAACGACCTACAAGAATGGGGGTACATGAGAGGGCCGCCGGCAGGACTTGACCTTGGAGAAAACGGAAAAACCTGTGAATAGCTCGGCGCCTAGAGACGCAAGATATTGCGCCTCTTTACTCGTCGGGTCCCGAGTAAGTGCTCTCACTGAGTACGGCGAAGCGGACCCGTCGTCCTGGGGTGCCAACAGAGAAGAAACAACTGGTCTCCCCTGAGCACCAGTGGCACCGATTACAAGTATAAGTTTCTTTCCTGACATAGCAATTGTTGGGGGCATCTCAGCGAGCAGGCTTTCCTTTTTAACAGCGATCTTACGGGCAACATGGCATGCCCGAAATCGCTTATCTAGCCACTGAGACTGTATCTTACCGAGACTCCTGACCAATTAGTACTCACAACTTACAAATACAATCGCTGGACGATGACATATAACTAACTGGCTCGGGGATGGGGGTGAAGTTATCGTTTATATATTACAATCTGAGACCTCTCGAAGTAACCAAAAAATGAAATAAAATAAAAAAGCGGCTCAGTCGCTGATTCAAGTAGTGAATCCATCGCAAACACTCGCGTTATGGACTTGAGAGGGGTCTTGGTAAGATATCCAAGTTGGACTCCATCAAAGTACGACCTATGATGCAGTATCGTTATAAACCAATGTTTTAATGCGGAATTACAACCACCGAACGCACCATTCTCGAGAGAGATTTGCGGCCAAGGTGGAAACTTCCACTTTGAAGTTCCAAAACTACAGCATGGTCATCATCACTGATGCGAGTCACGTAGAGGGCACGACTCACTATCCATCCTGCTCCCTGGGAATACGCTAATTTCTGTGCATCAGCCCATTGGCTTAGAAACTCGTCAGTAGCATCAAACTGCGTAGGAAGACCCCATTCTGAAATGTGTTCAGTCAAGGGGAAGTGTTCCATGGAGAGGACGCACCTCCAAACCAGAGAGGGCTGTTCCCCAAAGCAGCGTCAGCTTGAACACGGTTCAGATCTAGAAGCGGTTGATAAGAGATTGATGAATCAGGCGAAAGAAACAACATTTACTGCAGATAGATTGCATATATGCTTCCGGAGTAGGATCTGCCACACCCTGTGACTACTTGGGACAAAGTTCGACAGAAATATTGCGAGAAGCACTTACACCGAAGCTATTACATATTCAGATGAGCAGGGATACAATCTAGCGATATATACCGACTTACACGTAGTAGAGATGATTATCGTATGCCTGAGGTCCCATAGCGGCGGCGGCAGGGTTGGGGGATTATCGTTCTGCCAGTTCACGTCCATAAAGCTACAGAAAAAAACCTTAGTTCAAAAGTGAAGGCATCGCTTGATTCAACATACTTAGTTGTCAAGGGCGGTTGTCCATTGGGAGATTTTGTAAGGTCAAACTCCGTGTCTTCGGTTGATGCTATCTCTGCAAGGATGGTTGCAGCGTTTTCGAGAGCAGTTTGAACCGTAGGATTAAGGCGGGAGTTGCCCTGGTTGCTGCTGCTGAATGCAATGATAGCCTGTGTGGCGTTGAAGGAAGTTGGCGAGCTAGTGGCGTTTATTTGAAGAGCAGCCTCTACGAATCGCACAACAGAGACGAAATTTTCTTGGTCTATAAAGCCACAGCGCGGTTAGTTAGTACGACGCAAGATCACGAGAAAAACTAGCAAGCAAACGTACAAGTTCCATATCCTGGGGTTTGTGCCGCATCCATAATAGGCTCATTCACAGCCTCGAGTGCAAAAACAGAACCAAAGGCTGGGTGGAGATGAGTGAGGCCTGTGAACACACCAGCCCAGGTCAAGGCACGGAGGTAGTTAGCATCCGTCTATCGAATGATTCAAGTCTATACCAGAATAATCGATGACAAAATTCTACTCACATAAAATTCTACATCAGTTGTGCAGCTTCGAGTAGTGTCAGAATATAATCAGGACCGTGGATAGAGAACATACTGCCCCGTGAACATTTGTTCAGAGTCCTGAACCTATCATTTTTTAAAAATAAACCATGCGTTTGAACTAAAAAAAGAACTTACTCCAGGGAGTGCATGATGATCAAGGATGACGGAAATCCCAGCCTCTTGTAGTTGACCCAAGCCCTGAATCTAAAAGTAGAATTGTCCAAGGCTGAGCTGGCCGTATGATAGGCTAAAATGATAATTACAAGGGCGACCATTCCCCCGCGAGGATAAAACTCCACGGTCCGGTTCACCAATTGCTCAACGATCCAATAACCCATCTACGAAGCTGCTGAGAAAAGGCAATTTTTACTAAAATGAAACTAGCTCACCGGAATGCGAACGGTGTTAAGACCGAGCTCTTGAATAGTATCGACGTCGGTCTGATTAAACCAGGTATTCCTACAGAACGAATCAGAGAAAAATCTCTAGTTCACTGGTTGTTGTATACCAATGCTCAGCAAATATCTCATCAACGGTGTCCGGAAAAGCTTGAGCAAACGGGCTGGAAAAGTAGTTAGAAAGGCTTACATTACCACTGAAACTGTGGTCATACAATTCGCTGGCAATACAAGAAGAACAAGTCGAGCAGCTCTCCCCGCCCATGTTGAGCCATTCTACAGATGCGTGTGGTCAATTAGCGTCCAAGGTCAACGAAGAGTAAATATACCTTGCGGAAGCATCCATGCTTCGAGTACCAGCCTAACCAAAAGGTTCATAGATGAGGGGTGCTACGGAATATTAATTGTACCAAGATCCCAGATTAACTCCATAAATTTTGCTCGGCATCAAGCCAGCTATCACAGCTGTACCAGAAAAAAGGGCTGAAAGCGACAAGAGAGAGAGACGCATGAGGAAAATGCTGAATCTCTCAGAGAGAGAAGCATTCTTTATATCCTTGATTTTTCAGGCCGAATTGTAATTCCAGAAATACGTTTGCTGGACCATACGACAGTGTGACACGTCAGAGACAAACTTATTTTTTTTCAAAGGACCCGGTGGTGGTGGCAGGAACAAACGAAAACTAATTAGGTTTGCTCTCCTTGAAGTTCTATCCGTCTGATTATAACAATCACATGGATTGAGCGAGAGGCGAGCAGAAATAGTACGAGCTCTTCCGCGGGTTAGGCGCGCGAGCGACCCAGAAGCTACGCGGAGCGAGTAAGATCAACATACCCGACGCGGTACGTTGAATCTGTTCGTACCTTGTCCAAGAAGTAGAAGGCACATGATGTTCCAGAACAGAAAAATGCCATTATACTCCATCGTGCCTTGGAACTCGCCCGTATGGTGAAAAATTAATGACGGACTCGGAGAATATGTCTCCCAGACTGTCTCTCAGAAGGTTCACGGGGCATGAAACAGCGTGAGGTTCAGAGCTACGATGGGTCGGTCGCAAAATCCGATACTCCGTCTCTGCAAGGAAGGTAAGGGTTAGTCTCGTTTTCTAGGATCGACAGCTTAGTGCGGTGAGAATTGTTACGATCTTCTTAGCTTAGTCATCTAAGAATAGCGCCAAGTTCAACTGGCCTTTCTACGCTCTCATTTTTATTGGGTTTGTTTCAATGCTAAGCACATAGTGCATGCGTGTAACCATTATAAAAATCGTCATCGGCACATCATTCCCTTTTTCATCCCAGAATGCGCCCAAACTAACCTTTTCTTTGCCTTTTCTCCCTACAGCCTTAGCCTACATGCTTGCTACATGCCTTGAAGTCAACAATCAAATTTTGTCTGGACATTGAAACTGCTGGATTGGGTCCCTTGGGTGTTATTATTATTTTAGACAAATTACTGGTAGTGGAATGTATCATGAATCCAATGAAGGGATTCTGTGGTGATTCATTACTGTACTAATCAGAACAGTTCGTCAGGGGGTGTGACCCGTGACCAGCCCGACGAAATTTTTATTTCGTCGGGTCAACCCTCGGCCTGTGACTGAGGAAATTTTTCGTCAATCAAGGTCAAATTTAACACTTTTTCTCGTGTTTTCAAGGGAGAAAAAAGAACATTTTGTGACCAATGAATATGGGATTCGTCGGGACGCTGAGTGACCGGTGACCTCTGTGACAATTCTTTGGAGGTCTCTGTGACCTGTGACCGACGAAGTGTTCTGATTAGTAGTACAGCATATTGGGTATGTCAGCTACTCACTTGGAGGCTACAGCTTTCTTTTGATTCTTATATCAGGAATTCTGAATCTCATTTAGACATGCAACCGGTGAAGTGGCCTGAGCTGCTAACCAAGGGATGTACACTGATATGGATAGGGATCCGCACCGTATAATTTACGGTCACTTACGGTATACGGTAGGACCGTAACCGTAACCGTAAAGAGATCCAAAAAGCCTCTTACGGTTACGGTTACGGGTATTATACGGTAATTTTACGGTATACGGCCGTATAAAAATTACTAAGACCTAATACTTGAACTTTGCGCATATATACTCGCTTTGAATACAAGCTCAAGAGTCTCATGTTGATTCTGGTATAGTATCACCACACAAACGGTCTCTGCATTCAAACAGAGGACCACCTCAACAACAAGTATATTAATTCCCACAGTGATCTGATGTGGTGATGAAAGCTTATACCATTTTTCCTGACGTTGAGGGCTCGATTTCAGAAAGCAAGCAATTCTTTCCAACGGAAATACCATTGGTGGTATCCATATGAATAGAAAAGCAGTCAGATAACCTCCTTGCCGTTGTTGGCTCCTGGGTAATTTTACGGGCCATATGGTACCCGTATACGGCCGTACATATACGGTCAGTATACGGTATACGGGAGTACCGTAACCGTAAACTAGCTTTGCAAGCCTTATACGGTACGGTTACGGGTACCCGTAAAACCGTAACCGTAAACTGTATTATACGGTTACGGTGCGGATCCCTAGATATGGATGTACTTGCGAGTGTGGGCCATCGCGCTGAGCGCGTGGCAGGTACGAGTCCTGTATGCTGCTAGTTCATTCTATTACTGTGACTCATGCATAAACCTCTTGGTTGTGCCGCTGCAATGTATATCAGGGAAAAAGAAATTTGAAGCTCAAGTACAAGGAGGTTGGCTCAACTCCAGAAAGGCGGAGAGAGCTTGGAGTTTCGGGAAGGACGACAGCCTCACCATGTCTTGTTCGTTGATCAACATTGTCGGTGTTTGTCATTGGGGTAAAAAGTGGTGGTTCTATATCCACTGCTCTGTACATTCGAGATATGGTGCCTAGGTGGTCTTGAACTACTCTGTCTACTCTGTTCAGAGAAGTGTACTCTGGAAGCTCAGTATCTTGGTCATACAGGAAAGTTAGCCTTGTACAAATATGCGGTCGAATCAATGTACCCATCAGGTGAAGAGCACCGTTCAAGTATTTCTCCTCCATCCAGAGAGCCATTAGGGGCCCGGGAACTTTGAGAAAGTTCAACTGCACTAGGATTGGATTCATGTTGAAGTACCCAGTTGATTACTACCAAATGTTAGTACAAGCCCTGGACATTAGTCAGAACTTACTTTCATGCTAGCGCACCTGCTAAGGGTCCCAATCAGTTGGAAAATGAACCTCCCATTTGTGAAGGCGCCCAAGGACGGAGATACATTCAGAGCCAGTAGAAAAGATGTAGTTCATCTTGAAGAAGATGTTCTGCAAACAGTCAATGATTAATGAGTGGGACTACCCGAAACTCAACACACCCCAAGACATGTCAGTTTTGAATCGGTCCCTGTTTTCTTGACTGAACCTCCTGGGCAATATAAAGTCTTGTTCCAAACTCTAGCAAAATATTCAACAAGCGATTGGAAAACCATGAATAAGCAGCAAACCTAGGGTCATGTCAGCGCCATGAAAACAGAAAACAGTAGTGGTTGAAGTTGTGGATGATGGCAATAAATATGTTGCAGGAAGCAGAGTGCAATCAAGTCACAAGTGCATGGACTGCAGCCACCACCAGTAAAAGAAAAAAACCAAGGAGATAGACTTGAGCGAGGTTGAGAACTGGAAGTAGTGAGAAACGCTGTGTGATAAAAAAAAAGACACTGCATTGGACCGCGACTCCATGAGTTTGCGAATTAGAGGTGTGCAGCCTGCAGCAGAAACGGCGTTTAGTGTCAGAAGATCGAACAAAGAAAACGCCAGTGAGAGCAGCAGTGCCGGACCATAGAGACAATCAGAGAAGGATCAACTTACTGATGTAGAACGGAAGAAGAAGAAGAAAAGCGGAAGTCAGAGGTTGCAAATCGCAGAGTTACATCTGCAAACTTCGAAGCAATTTAGGTATCAAGAGATTTGGAGCAGGGTGTGCAGAAGTTGCCTTTTGAGAGTGGTAGGAAACAGAAGTACCGAAAACAAGGAACAATATTGCGTGATGATGAGTAGGTGCAGTGGGCAAAAGAGCGTAGAGTATGTTGAGATAATGGTCACGAGCATGACGAGTTCTGCTGCTCATGTTGTTTACTTTTATTGATGTACTATATATATGTAGCTGAGACTTGAGGAACCTTGCGCTTTTGACTCAAGGTTCCCTGCCTATCTGAATTTATTTGCTGTTCTATTCTTTCTGCCGTATCTCTCAGCATTTTTATTCAACAGAGTATGTGGATGAGCAATCAGAAAGTCACATGGGATATGCTTTGACATTCCAAATATATCGAAACGAAATCCTAATTGGGTCAACCGGATTTGGACGAAATCAGGCTTAATCGGGAAAAGTTCTCACGCAAAACCCGCCATAAGGACGAGCCTTCATTACATTCAGGACTCGTAACTTGGGCACTCAGAAAGTAACAGTCCAGGTATTTTCTGGCAATATCTCAGCAACAACTTTGAATTTTGACTAGGTCTATTGAAGTTGTGAACTTAATCTGAAGTACATTGTGGCCTTCCTGAGAATCGAGATAGCTAATTAGATATGGATATGAGAAATGGCCATTATATAAGGAATTCCTAAAAATCCAGGAAATCTGCAGCAGCAGATAATTTCTTTCAGACCAAGCCATGTTCACCATTGGAAAGAGCAACATTGAAAATGGTAGTAACCAGTTTGACTCAGACCTAACTTCCAAGTATACTTGGAACCGGACTCATGTCCATCTTTACTTGTAGGACTTAACTCAGAGAAAAAAAAAAAAAAAAAAAAAAAAAAAAAAAAAAAAAAAAAAAAAAAAAAAAAAAAAAAAAAAAAAAAAAAAAAAAAAAAAAAAAAAAAAAAAAACAAAAAACCCGTGAATAGCTTGGCATCTAGAGATGCAAGAAATTGCGCCTCTTTACTCGTCGGGCCCCGAGTAGGTGCTCTTACTGAGTATGGGGAAGTGGACCCGTCATGCCAGGGTGCCAACAGAGAAGAAACAACTGGTATCCCCTGAGCACCGGTGGCACTGATTACAAGTATAAGCTTCTTCCCTGGCATAACAATTGTTGGGGCCTGGGGGCATCTCGGTGAGCAGGTTTTCCTTTTAACAGTGATCCTACGGACAACATGGCATGCCCGAAATCGCTTATCTACTAGTCATTCAGACTAAATCTTACCGAGACTCCAGCCAATTATTATTCACAACTTACAGATGCAATCACTGGATGATGACATACAACTGGCTCAGGGACTTGGGGTGTTATTGTGTATATTAAGTATCTGAAACCTCTCGAAGTAACCAAAATAAAAAAAATAAAAAAGCTGCTCAGTCGCTGATTCACGATGTAGTCGTGAATCCATCGCAAACACTCGCGTTATGGACTTGAGAGGGGTCCTTGGTAAGATAACCAAGTTTGACTCCATCAAAGTACGACCTATGGTGCAATATCGTTATAAACCAATGCTTTAATGCGGAAGTAAAATCAATGAACGCACCATTCTCGAGAGAGATTCCCGGCCAAGGTGGAAACTTCTACTTTGAAGTTCCAAAACTACAGCACGGTTCGTCATCACTGATGCGATTCACGTAGAGGGCAACTCACTATCCATCCTGCTCCTTGGGAATATGCTAATTTCTGCGCATCAGCCCATTGGCTTAGAAACTCGTCAGTAGCATCAAACTGCGTAGGAAGACCCCATTCTGAAATTTGTTCAGTCAGTTGGAAGTGTTACATGGGGAGAACGCACCTCCAAACCAGAGAGGACTGTTCCCCAAAGCAGCGTCAGCTTGAACACGGTTCAGATCTAGAAGCGGTTGATAAGAAATTGATAAATAAGGCGAAAGAAATAATATTTACTGCAGATAGATTGCATATATGCTTCCGGAGTGGGATCTGCCACACCCTGTGACTACTTGAGACAAGGTTCGACTACAGTATTACTAGAAGCACTTACACCGAAGCTATTACATATTTAGATGAGCAGGGATACAATCTAGCGATATATATACCGACTTACACGTAGTAGAGATGATTATCGTATGCCTGAGGTCCCATAGCGGCGGCGGCAGGGTTGGGGGGATTGTCGTTCTGCCAGTTAACGTCCATAAAGCTATGGAGAAAAACATTAGTTCAAAAGTAGCGACATCGCTTTATTCAACATACTTGGTTGTCAAGGGAGGTTGTCCACGGGCAGATTTTATAAGGTCAAACTCCGTGTCTTTGGTTAATGCTATCTCTGCAAGGATAATTGCAGCGTTGATGAGAGCAGTTTGCACCGTAGGATTAAGGCGGGAGCTGTTCTGGTTGCTGTTGCTGAATTCGATGATAGCCTGCGTGGCGTTTGAGGAACTTGCTTGCGAGCTAGGGACGTTTATTCCGAGGGATTCCTCTACAGAACGCACAACAGAGACGAAATTTTGTTGGTCTATAAAACCACAGCGCTTGGTTAGTACGACCAGGATCGCAAGAAAAGTTAGGCAAACGTACAAGTTCCATATCCGGGGGTTTGTGCCGCATCCATAATAGGCTCATTCACAGCCTCGAGTGCGAAAACAGAACCAAAAGCTGGATGAAGGTGAGTGAGGCCTGTGAACACACCAGCCCAGGTCAAAGCACGGAGGTAGTTGGCGTCCGTCTTTCGAATGATTCAAGTCTATACCAGAATAATCGATGACAGAATTCTACTCACATAAAATTCAACATTAGTTGTGCAGCTTCGAGTAGTGTCAGCATGTATTGCCTCAAAACCGTGGACAGAGCACATACTGCCCAGTAAACATCTGTTCAGAGTCCTGAACCTATATATCTTTTTAATAAACCATGCGTTTGAACTAAAAAAAGAACTTACTCCAGGGAGTGCATGATGGTCAAGGATGACGGAAATTCCAGCCTCTTGTAGTTGACCCAAGCCCCGAATCTAACAGTAGAATTGTCCAAGGTTGAGCTGGCCGCATGATAGGCTAAAATGATACTTACAAGGGCGACCATTCCTCCGCGAGGATAAAACTCCACGGTCCGGTCCACCAATTGCTCAACGATCCAATAACCCATCTACGAAGCTGTTGAGAAAGGCGATTTTAACTAAACTGAAAGTAGTTTAGCTCACCGGAATGCGAACGGTGTTGAGACCGAGCTCTTTGATAGTATCAACGTCTGTCTGATTAAACCAGGTATTCCTACAGAACGAATCAGAGAAAAATCTCCAGTTCATTGATTGTTGTATACCAATGCCCAGCAAAGATCCCATCAACGGTGTCCGGAAACGCTTGAGCAAATGGGCTGGAGAGTTGGTTAGACAGGGTTACATTACCACTGAAACTGTGGTCATACAATTCGCTGGCAATACAAGAAGAACAAGTCGAGCAGCTCTCCCCGCCCATGTTGAGCCATTCTACAGATACGTGTGGTCAATTAGCGTCCAAGATCAATAAAGGGAGTAGACTTACCTTGCGGAGCATCCATGCTTCGAGTACCAGCCTAACCAAAAGGTTCATAGATGAGGAGGGTGCTGTTACGAAATATGTTACGAAATATGATTCGTACCAAGAACCCAGATTCACTCCATAAATTTTGCTCGGCATCGAGCCAGCTATCACAGCTGTCCCAGAAAAAAGAGCTGAAAGCGACAAGAGAGAGAAACGCATGGGGAGAATACTGAATCTCCCAGAGTGAGAGAAGCATTCTTTATATCGTTGATCTTTTAAACCGAATTGTAATTCCCGAAATACGTTTGTTGGATCATACGACAATGCGACACGTCAGAGATAGACTTATTGTTTTTACAAAGGACCCGGTGGGTGGCAGGAACAAACGAAAACTAATTAGGTTTGCTCTCTTTGAAGTTCTAGCCGTCTGACCTCCGTCACCTTATGGGAATCACATGGATTCAGCGAAAGACGAGCAGAAATAGTACGAACTCTTCCGCGGGTTTGACGCGCGAGCGACTCAGAAGCTACCCGAAGCGAGTAAGATCAACGTACCCGACGCGGTTCTTGGGCGGACAGCATAACAGCATAACGGGGAGAGGCTTGAAGCTTAGTTGAAGAACAATGTTAACGTTGAATCTGTTCGTACCTTGTCCAAGAAGTAGAAGACACATGATGTTCCATAACAGAGAAATGCCATTATACTCTATCATGTCCTGAAACCTCGTCTGTATGGCGAAAAATTAATGACGGGCCCGGAGAATATGTCTCCCAGACTGTCTCTCAGAAAGTTCACGGGACATGAAATAGCATGAGGTTCAGAGGTACGATGGGTCGGTCGCAAAATCCGATACTCCGTCTCTGCAAGAAAGTACGAGTATGGTAAAGGAGGTGCACAGTTCCAGAAGCGCGACGGAGGAAGACGACCGATGGAGTACGATGACGGCCGGGAACAGGATATTTACTTACGTTATCTTGAATTATCTTATCGCAGAGGTTACGGTCACGCCTCCTATTCTTAGCGGCCTCTGGCTGAAGTGAAAACAGACTCGCATATGCTCGCTGGAGGAACAATTCTGAAGTGGAAGCCAAATATAATCTGGGAGAACACAGATACCGCCACATGTAGAGAGTTGTACTACTTAGTCAAGTTAGTCTCTTCGCCTTCTTCGACGTTCGTTGCTACTTTAATTAGGCTAAAGTAGAACAACAAGCAGTGCTTCGTTGGCAGAACCAAACCTAGAAATTTTGGCGACTTGCGACTATACGTCGTGTCTATGGTGGCATACTCGACACAGGACTCCACAGGACTCCAAGATGCACATCATTTACGGTCACTGGTACTAGAATCACTGGTGTCATCTGAAAACTGTTGCCTCCGAGATGTTATTCTTCTCCCGTTGTGTCTCCAAGTCCGAGTCATCTCTCGCGTCGCTATAGTGTACCTCTATGCCCTCAATTCATCGAAAGCGGAGCAAGCTCTGGGAGGCCGATTGACTCCAAGTTTTTTTCGGCAGAAATCGTAAGTAGTTGTTATTTCTCGTAGACGGTGTCCTCGACGGACCCGGGGAACAGCTTGGTCACGATACTTGAGAATTTTAAAGTCCAGCAAGAGGGCCGAAATGACTGCCTTAACTAGCTGTCCAAGTTACCCTTCGGAACAAAGGGGTCTACGGAACAGCCAGAGGCCACGCTACGCCCATGGTGGCAGAGTCACTCATGTACGCCACTATCGAAAGTAGATTACAGAGGTTTGTGCTGAGGACATCATATATTAGCTCAGGTACGTTTCAGCGTATCTTGTTCATGTAAAAGATCTGTTGCAGACAAAGTAGTTGATATGCCTGAGCGAAGGCACAGCTGTGGATAATTTGAATCCGGCTACTATAGTACTTACCTGGCCATTTTTTTGCTTCCGTAGTAAGCGGTAAGAAGAAATATAAAATACTGGGAACGCACGAACGATCCAATCGATGTGCAAGAAATCTTGTTCTGTATGCGGCATGTATTATATGACCCATCTTTGAACATACTATGTAACTGTTTAAATCTCTGGACTGTAGTGCCCACAGCCGATGCTGTAGTTCCATAAAGTCGAAACTTCGTTGATCATCTGCATCAAGTTCGGAGGCGAATGTAATGTTTGATGCGTTTTGGGAATGTGGGAATATCCCAGAACTTGAACAACGGCCACGAGCGCCCATGTTCAAACTCATTCTTCCAATTCCATCGTACATATTCGGTCTTTTTCAACGCTAAAACCTAATTCGCAGCAAAATTATCAATCAGCAGTACTTTGACAGCTTCTGGGCATCATGGAGACGACAGTGATAGGATCTGACAAGCCAAAACCATCGCACAGGCCGTCGTTGTTGAGACCGGCAGGGGTAAGAGGACCTTTGGGGCCACGGACCAGACAGGCATCTGCACTCTCATCATTAAATTTCGAAAATCCCAGAAATGGAGGCCACAGTCACCGAAATTCCACGATTTCCAAAAGCTCATCTCAAGAATCTTCACTGTACAGCCCCGGACCGTCTTCACCAAGCTTTCCTCCTCCTAGTTCTCCAAGGTCTGAAAATGACAATCACATCCTTTCAGGCATTGACGAGCACTCAATACTCGACACTCATAAACCCCCTTCAACGTCGAGTCCCTCGGTCATACTTCACGAATCTCCCAATCCTTCCTATGCATCATCTCCAGCTCCTTCACGCGCTTCTTCACCTGCACCACCATCAATAGCTCCTTCACAAGCACCAAGTTCGATGCGGGTCATTGTCAAACCACAACAACAGACCTTGATGCCTCCACCTCCAGTTAAATTCGAGAGCGTGCAGGTCCAATGGAAACCTCTTCCTTTAGAAGCTGCGCTATGTGAGTGCCCGTAACCTGTCATACCGACGTTGTCCTCATGTAGAGATTTTAGGGAGTCTGGATTCAAAGGAACTGCAGACTATCGTCTCTCGAGCTATTCGATCGTCTGCAAGTGAATCTTTCATCCGGCTACTTTCGACGCAGCAGCTGGACGAGACACTTCCTGCAGAACTAGAACGTCTTTCATCCCAAAAGGCTTCAATACAAGCTCGATATCGCTTCCATACTCAACGAAGGACCATGCTTCTACAGGCATTAATGTCCTTCACCGCCTCTATTGGCTCTGAAAAGGACGGAGGGGTAGATCTCATTGGGAAACTGGCTACGCAGATCTCTGATACTGCGGCAGAATGTGATAAGCTTACGCAGGAGCTTGTATCGATCGGAGATCAGATAACACAGGTTAACAAGCTCATTGACAATCATTGGGCTAGTGCGTTGGCTATAGCGCTACGGAAGGTGTGCACCATATCAGTGCTTCTAATTTGCTAAGCTTAACACGTTTCGTAGCTGAACGGGAGCTATGGCAAACGTACGGCAGAACTTATCTCATCGAAAGCCAAAGTTGAGCAACTGAAAGCCGAGCTTAACGACGCATGGGAGCACGCAGAGAAACTAGCTAAGGAGATGGATGACTTGGACGAGACGGGAGAGTTTTCGGATGAGGACGACGAAGTCATGATAGGAAGGGCTGCGGTTGTACAGGCTCCTTCGCAGAACGCAATATCAGCGTCCGGAAAGCTAATCGACTTGCCGAGACGCTCCTCCTCCTTGGGATTCTCTCACCCCCCTCTACCTCACCTGGTGCGAGAAGAAGAGCCGCCACCTCCCGTATCTGGTCCCAAATCAGGAAGCACCAATGAAGAGGCTGATGATGATGACACTCGCAGCGTAGCTAGTAAGCGAAGTGTGAAGAGCGCAAAAAGTAGTTCTGGTCGGGTCAGCATGGTTAGCGCTGCGCGGACGCGAAGTATACGGACCTCGCTGGGTAAATTGCGTATTCCTAGCAAGAAACAGAAATCACGACCCTCCCCTGGTGTGCGCAGTGCTCCTGCAGAAAGCTGCCATCCTCCTGTCCCTTCCATGCCTATGGTGTTCTCACCTGCATCAGCAGAACCTCCAACCCCAGCGACAGCGCCTGTCCGATCTATCCACACTTCTCCACGCTCTTCCTCCGGTCCCTCATTCCTTAACCTCGATTCTCGTACCGGTTCGGCGATCTCGCTTGTAGACGAATCTACAACAGAAGATCCGCCGCCCGTTCCTGCGTTAATACCGCAGCCAAAGAAAACAGAGATCGAGGACATCAAGCTCGAGCCCATCCGTTATCTGGGGGAACACACGATCTCCCCACAGCGTCCTCTCTCTGTTATGGACGATATCATGCTCATACCCAGCACCTCCAGAAATGGGATCGAGGAAATGCCCCATGTGCTGCGTAAATCCGTAGATGAACTGACAATGTCTGCTAATACCCAGAGAAAAATGAGTAGAGGTGCGTTTCGTCGTTTCCGTGGACCAAGCTACATCGTTTCTCATATATTCTTCTCTCTTCATAGATGTCACTTCATCAGCGATCCCTTCTATATGGTTAAACGCCGATACGCCCAAAACACCTGCAGAACGCGTGGATGAGCTCATGCGTTCTTCGTCGACAAGCAGGTATACCAAGTTAAAGGGTATCACGAAGCGATACTCGTTACCTTTTCCTTTCCAAGGACGGACCTCGTCTAGCTCTAACAGGAGTCATTCAAGTTGATTGTTTCGCATTTAGGATGGATACCTTCATATGCTTTCATCTACCACAGGCTGAGCCGCGGCGCCGTGCTCCTACATCTATCATTATCTATTTGGCACTATGTATCTCTACTATCGTCATAGCCACTCTGACTGCACACTTCCAATACCTACACGGTCATACTAATGCATGCATATCTCATGGATAATTTACAGTGTGTTAAGCCAAAGCGCCAAAGATGCATTTCCGGAACGCTATGCTTTTATTGCTAGGTGTTTATTTAAAGCAGACCTTGCATATCTCGCGCTTTCTGCTCAAGCATCTTCTCTTTTACATCGCGAGGAACTGGTATCGCAACACCAACATCACTCTCATTCCTTTTCCATGTACCGTCTGCGAGCAGGATAGGGTTTGCCTTCGTCAATGTCAAGTATCGAGAGTAGCAAGTCGAATAGTATATCTGCGCACGTCCAGGGCACCCAAAAGATCCAGCTTCAGCGAAGTCCAGGCTATAATCATACTCAGTGTTTAGAACGCGATCTTCAAGAACCAGGCGAATAGGAAGATAGACACTGACTGATGCAAGCCATTGACTAGCGTTGTTCCTGGTGCTGACCAGGGCATGATTTGCCCATTCTGCATCATTTCGAATCCCAAAGAGCTTCTGGCTGAGATCAATGCTTCCAGATTGTGAGGCTCTCTCGAGTTGATGATGGCTTTTCGGAATGCACCAGCTTTGTCTCCTAGCCCAGGGAGATTCGCTACGGGCACATCGAGCAGGTAGATACCATTTCCGACATTGTCCATGTCCCGGTACCTGCTTGAATCATCGGTCTCTCTAGAGCGATACTTCAAACAAGGGTTAGAGACGACAGCTTTCTGCTATAGTGAGAGAAGCCTTACTGTAAGGATGAAGCGTACGATCGTGATGGGGTCGTTGACGAAACTGTTGTACAAATTGACAACGTACGCCACAGTTGCGTGTTGTACCGATACCCGAGGATTGTTGATTTCTTGATGAATACGCTTCATCAAACCCCTCACCTCCTCCGGGGTGAAAATTATCTGCAGTAGCGAACATCCCTCGGTATCATTGCCCCATAGTTGTTGAACCAGTTCCTTATGAGTTACGGACGAAGTTACAGGTCGATTAATGCTAGTATTTGTATTTTTAGACCCTTCAGCAGCCCACTTGCGCATAAAGTACTTGGGTTGATTCGACAATTCAAGACCCTGGTAAAACTGCGACAAAGTGTGTATGAAGAGCTTCACGGTGGGCCCGTCCGCTGGAGAGTGATTATAAGAATAGTTGATTCAATCGCTGTGAGCTGTCTCACCTGCGATCTGGCTAAATGACAATCCGATGACCGTCTGGTCCGTCTTAGTCAAGTAGGTGAGTCGCATAGTGACCAGCGGCGTGTCGTCTTCTAGAGCAAGGCTAGTGAATGGGTTTATATCCATAAATTGCGCCATTGTACATATATCCTGTGAGGTGATGGCCTCTGTTCCTTTCGCTGCAGGATGGCCAACTACGTCGACCTGGGCGAACTGCACCGGGAGACCTTGACTGTTGTACGATATCTAAAGGATCATTTAAAGATGTTACATATAATTTGAAGTGCAAACGCTCACTTGGTACCCGTTATCAGACTTTCGCAAGCGACCAGCAAATGTGGGGAAGAGCACCAATGTTTTTTGGAGAGCAGTTTGGAATCGTTGAGGATCTAATTTTTTAGGAATGACCCAGCACATCTCGTTCTAGCAGAGGTATTAGCAATATGGCTTTCGATTCGAGGAGTGACTACCTCGAGTGATGGGACTAGATCATTTCCATCTACCAGTTCTTGTGCATTTTTCGAGTTGGGAGGTAGATCTGGCTTGAACCATATCTTCTCTGGGTGGACGGAATACGTCGTCACCTACAGGGCTCTTTAGATAGGGTATAATCGGAGGGTAAAGCTTGATATATGATACCTGACGAGTAAGCTTATGAAACTTTCGACCAAGACTCAAATATCGGGAACGGGAGTGGTAGAGTTGTTTGCGAGCATAGTTTGGGATCTGCAGGAAGTTTTGCGACTGGCTCGCAGAGTACTTGATGGCTGTGAGGTCAGAGAAACGGCGGGTGAAACAAAATTTTGTGAATAAAGTCATTGCAAAGAGCGCTGAAGTCAAGTCTTACACAAAGTTGATGCTCCATTATAACCCTAGCAGACAGGAGAGAACAGAAGAAGCTTGATCCTGATCTGCTGTCGCTGGTAATTTGAAAAATGTCCAGCTCTGTGGGTCATACCTCACTATGCCTTCCGACGTACCCACACCGGAGTAATCTCTGGATCCGGTATTCAATATTCAACTCTTGGCCTGCACGCCGTGTAATAAATCCTTCCTGAACTACTCATGAAGTCATAGCTATATTTACTTTCAACGCGGTCGTGGCAATCTTGAGTTTTCACGATCCTCCCCGAAGTTGTACTATGGGATCACATGGATGGTGGCGGCTTTGCAAACGAAATTATCGAGGATTCCAAACGATTAGGCGATGTCTTCGTGAACTGGCGGCTTCGTCCATCTTACTGGGTACAGGCATGATACTACTCACAACGCTATACACGGTAAACTGTTCTCGCTTAGCTACTTTCGTTTCTTTGCCTGCTCGTGGGTATATTGACTTGTGCTCTCAGGATCGAGTTCCTGGGTATGTGCTTGTGCTAGCCGGTGAAGTAACGCAATAAAAAGCAAGTTGTCTGTCGGCAAAAGCCAGTCCGCTAAATTAAATCATTGGAAGCTGTAATTCTAGCGGCGGAGAGTGAACGTAGTGGTCAAAGCGAAGCCAATATCACGTGTCGGTTCTGGATTGACTCCGTTCGTCTTCGGGGCATCAACTGAACTTTAGCATGCTCTCTGTCAATCACCTACTAGCAAGTGATTGAACAAAAATCAAACTCGGAATGGATATCTAATTATCGCAAGGTGATATCTTGGGTGCAAGGTAAAATCACCCAAGATATCACCGATATCTTCCTTCTTCAAAAGTTCTGACTATCGCACTTGTAGCCGGATGAACATAATTTCAGGTATTCGCAAATCTGAATGATGTATACTGCGCTTGCCCTGCGCAAGAGTAGTATGGCTACGACTTTCGATCTGAACCACTTCCCACTTCAACGAGAATGTCACAGCGGTAGTTCTCGATCTTATAGGCTGCTTTGTACCTCTTTGTAGGTAGGTATCGGCTGAAGCGAAGCACCGAGAATTTTTGATTTATTGTTTTACACCTTTTTCAGGATTAAAGGTTTCAAAAGTCCTTACCTGCACAGTGACCCTGAAGACAGGTACGGCCCATCTCTAAATACCCCTTGCCGCTTGTGACACAACTTCCATAACGCCTCTCAATTTCGTTAATATGATGCATGCTAGCTGGGATCTTTGGCTCATTATTTGGGGCTTATAACACATTTTTGCGATGCCCAAACTATCTATTCGTTCTAAACAGACTTTAGTGACCAAACTCCTATAGGCAACATTTCAGAGAACAAAGTATGTGAGCCTCCTCTCGTGTAAAGCTTACTCCCAGTCTGAGATATTGTCCAGAGAAATGCACTCTCTGGCCTCCGAACAAACATCACTGATTCGTTATGGCGGATGGCGTCCAGTTCATTCTAAAATTTATGAAGCATTCTTCAACGATATATTACGCAGGGCGAAACTCATCGACAACAGGGCTCATGAGCCAGCAGTCTTGGCCTTTCAAACAGCTATCAACACCAATGCTGAGATGGCTGACCTGTTTGACCAGATGCTGGTGCAAGTCTGGCCTCGAGTGAACAGGGTAACTAATTCGATCCCAACTTTACTTCTTTCTCATTTTTACATGTACTTTGTAGGTTTCAAGCTTTAACGAGCTACTATATGTCCTGGATATACTCACCATGGCCGCACCGAGGTTATACATTACCAGGGATGAGCACGATAATGAGATTGGCGAACCTATCGGTGCCCCCATGTATGTCATGTTCGACCTCCTTAGTAACACCAGTGCGGGCTACGACCTCTTTCGCAAGCCAGCATTCAACGACGCTATGAAAAAGTTGTTGGATGATTGGGGAGTATATCTGCAAAGTCCCGCTTCGAATAATACACTCCATAATGGCCCAGATGGCTGGTTTGGAGAGTTCGGATTGAAGAGTCTCGAGGATCTTGGTCGCGGAAAATTCAATGAGACCTATATGTGTCCCAATGAGCATGCTGTCAACCGTGGTTATATCTCCTGGGACGCATTCTTCACCCGGAAGTTTCAGCTAAATGCTCGCCCAGTCGAGCCTCGAGATCTCACTTTGATCTATAGCGCATGCGAGTCCACAGTGATTCGCATCCAGAGGAACATCAAGGAACACGACCAGTTTTGGCTCAAGGGTCAGAATTACTCCGTCTACGACATGCTTGGACAGCGTGAAGATCATGTCTCCCGCCCCTTCATTGGTGGAACTGTCTATCAGGCATTCCTTAGTCCGCAAGACTATCATCGATGGCATAGCCCGGTAAATGGTACCATTTACCAAATATGCCACGTTAAAGGAACGTATTTCGCTGCTCTTCCTGATGATGGAGTTGATAACGATATCGACTTGGAGGTAAGTGACGCTCGCGGGGCTCTCTGCCGCTCCCAGCCATGGCTCACCCACTCCGCCACTCGTGCCATCATCTACATCGACGCTGACAACGAAGATATTGGCCGTATCGCATTCATCAGTGTTGGAATGGCGGAGGTATCGACTTGTGAAGTTACTGTCGAGGAAGGACAGCACGTTGAAGCTGGTGCCGAGCTTGGGATGTTTCACTTCGGTGGCTCGAGCTACGCGTTGATGTTTGAAAATAATGTCAATCTCCAGTTCTTTGATGACATCCAAGTCGGAGAACACATCCTTATTAACCGCCCCATAACCAGAGTAGTCTAGTCTTCAGTTGGCAGCTTGGGATTATAGGGGGAAAACTACCTATGTCCTCGCACGCCTTTGATTGTTTTGGGATGAAACAGATATTTTCGAAACTGGGGATACGTCCGATATGAGCTATCTTCCAAAATTTCCCCATGCACATATGTCAAAGTACATTGTTTAAAACGAAACATACAACCTATCTAAACGGTCATCAAATTATCTGCGATAATCGTACTTCCATACCACCTGCCGGCCTCCTGGCACGTTCCCAGTTTGGAAATTTCATATTTAGCCGAGATGTCTGATACTTGCAACTTCCATACCATCTCTCAAATGCTAGTATCCCACCTGCAAACCCAGGGGCGTGAAGTAGAAGAAAATATACTCTTCTAGCTGAAATGATGAACCCAATTCAAAATTTCCAGTCAGTCTTCTGCTCTCCAATTGTTTTACTGAAATTTTGTCTAAATATCATGAAGCACCCGCCAAAATGTCCGACTTCCGAAAGGGTTTTGTTTCCAGATTTCTTCAAATCTTTCTCAAGCGGCCTAAAGAGGTATATTCTCATCTGAGGCTTATAATGGAGCATTCCATCGTGTTACCTATCGACACTCCCAAGTTTTTGAATGTCTATCAGTCGCTTGCTCACGTCCATAAAGCACTCTACTAGCCGTTCACAAGGCTTCCTGCAGATCCCAAACTATGTTCATACACGACTGTACCACTTCCGTCCGGGATCTTTGCATCTGCAAAGAGATTCGTCTATATTTGGACGAAAGTTTTCTGAGATGTTCACTCGTCAGGTATTAAGCTTCACTCTCCTACTATAATAAACCCATTCGAACCGCCTTCTAGGTGACAACGTATTCTGTCCATCCCGAAAAGATGTGGTTGAAGCCAGATCTACTTTTAACCAACTCAAACAATACGCGAGAGCTGGTCGACGGAAATGATCTAGTCCCATTAATTGAGGTAGTGGCCCCACTAGTTGAAAAGGCTGTTGCTGACTCCTGCTAGAACGAGATGTGCTGGGTCATTCCCGAAAAGATAGACGCACAAAGATTCCGCAATGCTCTGCAGAAAGCGCTCACGGTCTTCCCGACATTCGCTGGTCGTATGCGGAAGTCTGATAACGGGTACCAAGTAAGTGTCCTGACTTGTATTCATATAACGTACAATCCTTGAATGCTCTCTCAGATATTATACAGCGGTCCAGGTCTTCCGGTGCAGTTCGCCCAGATCGACGTAGTTGCCCATCCCGCAGCGGAAGCGACAGAGGACAACGTCTCTCAGGATTCATCTACAATGGAGCAGTTTTTGGATGTGAACTCATTTACCAGCCTTACTTTAGAAGACGACACCCCATTGGCCACTTTAAAACTGACCTACTTGACTAAGACCGGACAAACTGTCATCGGACTATCATCCAACCAGTCAATAGGTAAGCCAGCTTTACTATTCACAGTCATAGTGTTTTCTGGAATTTTTTTTCAAGCGGATGCACCAACCGTGAAGCTCTTTATGCACGCTATCTCGCAGCTCTACCAGGGCCTTGAGCCTTTAAATAAACCCATGTATTCCATGCACAAGTGGGTTGCCGAGGAGTCCAAAGGTACTACCGTCAACCATATACCTTCATCCATGACTCCAGAGGACGTGAATCAAAGGATATGGGGTGGCGATACCAAGGGATGTTCGCTGCTACAGATGTCTTTCACTCGAGGTGAAGTGAACGCTTTGAAGATGCGCATTCAACAAGAAATCAACAATAAAGCTCCTCGTACATCGTCGCAAGACGCAGTAGTGGCTTATCTTGCCAATCTGTATAACAAATTTGTTGATGAGCCCATCACGACTGTACGCTTCGTTCTTACAGTAAGATCCCTCTTTTATAACAGAAATGTGGCACTTCTGACTGTACTCAAGTATCGCTTGAAAGAGACTGATGAGTCAAACAGGTATCGGGACATGAATAACGCTGGGAATGGAATCTATATGGTCGATGTGCCAATAGAGGGAGTTTCAGGGCTGGTAGAAAAGGCTAGTGCATTCCGTAAAGCAATTATTAGCTCGAGAGAGCATCATAATCTCGAGGCACTGATCTCAGCCAGGAGCGCTTCAGGATTCGAAATGATGAGAAATGGGCAAATTATGCCCTGTTCGGGGCCAGGAATACTGCTTGCCAATGGGATACAGAAGTAAGTATGATTCCCTTCTTGGTTAGGTTCTGATAACTGAGTCCATGATTCGTAGCGTCGACTTTGTTGAAAATGTATCCTTTGGATGCCCTGGACGTGTGCAGGCTTACTACTCAACTTTTTATCCTCGATACTTGACCTTGACGAAGCCCAATCCTGTACAGCTCGCAGATGGTACATGGAAAAGGAACGAGAATGATGTCGTTGCTGCCATGCCAGTCCCTCGTTATGTAAAGGAAAAGATACTTCAGCAGAAAGCACGGGATATGCAATGTCTGTTACAAGCAACAGAGCATGTAGATCAATATTGGAGCTGGTGGGGGGCAGGGATAGCGACCAGTACCGTAGTATAGAGAAAGCCTCAACTCGACGGTAGCACATCCATTGGGTGGTTTATTACTCTGCAACCATCGCTAGATTGTTTAATCAAGGTTCGACGCAACAGGGACTGCAACGTGAAAAAGGGAGTAGACAGTGTGAGGACTGTTCATATGTGAGGGAGAACTCGAGGAACTCGAAGATAATCAATAGACACTGAAAGTTCGGGTCGATAGCCTGCTTCAGGCTCAGACACCTTTCAGATCTACCTTCGAAAACACCCTACTTTACTACATGCCATGCTTCTCGCTGACAATTCTTCTCAACGCTCACCTTCCATCTAAACCTCATTCTTTCTCTTACCACACTCGTTAGCCCTTGTACCCATCGCGTCGCGTTTCCAAATATGACCTATTTACTGTCCATGTTAGATTAATATGATGACACACATTGTACAACTAAGTAAAATTGTAAGAAAATTTATTAAAGCGCTCAGTTCTCTTCTTCGTTCTAACTTCGCGTTGTGCGTCCGGAGAACCAGCCTCTCACACAGCAGCGTGAGGTAGATGCCCCGGCACATATCCAGGCGCGCTATGTGTAGCGTGGAACCGCTGTTTCTAATACCGCGCCGTTCCCCCCCCCCCACCAATCTACTCCGGGCCTCATGGGCCGCATTTTGGCTATACTTACTCTGTGCCCGAATACTTGCGAAAATGATCAGAAGAGTAAAACACACTGGTGTCCCCTGGCGGCCCAATATCCTGATTTTATCACCGATAGGCTGTACTTGTCTACTTGACGCTGACAGAACCAATTGCTCTTCCCGCAACGCTCAGGCCTGACTCGGAGTCAGACTAAGAAAAGTCCTAAGAAAAGGCATCGGTCCTTGAGAGTCGGAAAGAAAGAAATTTCAATGAGTATAGGATAGTTGTTACATAATATAACTTACCATGGTCTCACCATTTCCATTCCACCTCTCAAAACTCCAGAGAACGCGCTAAGGAATCGGATGCACGCAGCTTGAGATCTTTAAATGGAGCAATTCTCAAACAACAACCCCAAATCTTTGGCATTCTGCAAAGAGGTTTGTCTAGATGCCCGCTCATCAGGTATTAGGCTTTACTCTCTGGTATAACCCATTTAAACCGTCGTATAGGTCCCAACGTATTCTGTCCACCCCGAAAAGATATGGCTGAAGCCAGATCTACCTTCCAACTTGAACAATGCACGAGAGCTATTAGATGGAAATGATCTCGTCCCGATGATCGAGGTAATCACTCTCCCGAGTCCTGACTGACAAGGCCGTTGCTAATACTTCTGCAGAACGAGAGTTGTTGGCTTATTCCTCAAAAAATAGACGCACAAAGATTCTGCACTGTTTTGCAGAAAGCACTCGCGATCTTCCCGACGTTTGCTGGTCGCCTGCGAAAGTCTGGTGATGGGTACGAAGTAAGTGGTCTAACTTGGATATGTTAATATATCATCCTCAAACGATCCATTATGCATTAGATATCGTACAGTGATCCAGGTATTCCGGTACAGTTCGCCCAAGTCGATGGAGTTGCACACCCCGCAGCGAAAGGGACAGAAGACAGCATGGCTCAGGATTTATCTACGATGGAGCAATTTTTGGATGTAAATTCGTTCACCAGCCTTACTCTAGAAGATGATACTCCACTGCTCACTTTTAAACTCACATACTTGAGCAAAACCGGACAAACTGTCATCGGATTGTCATCCAACCAGTCTGTAGGTAAGATACGTTTGCTGTTCAAAGTCGTGCTTTTTTGAAGAAAAATTTTCCTTCAAGCGGACGCACCAACCGTGAAGTTCTTCATGCACGCAGTCTCACAGTTCTACCAGGGCCTTGAGCTTTTGAATCAACCTATATACTCTATGCACAAGTGGGCTGACAAAGGGGTTGAAAGGACTACTATTAACCAGCCTATAGTTTCTTCCATGACTCCAGAGAAGATGAACCAACAGCTGTGGGGTGGTGATGTCAAGGGATGTTCACTGCTACGAACGGTTTTTAGTCCAGAAGAAGTCAAAATTTTGATAGGGCGTCTTCATCAAGAATCCAACAGTAATACTCATCGAGTTTCGGTGCAAGACGCAATTGTGGCTTATGTTGTCGATTTGTATAATAGCTTTGTCGACGAGCCTATCACGACTGTACGTTTCGTTCTTACGGTAAGACCTCTTCTTTTATAATAGACTCCTTCTGACACCTCTAACCATTGTTCAAGTATCGCTTGAAAGAGACCGATGAATCAAATAGGTACCGAGACATGAAAAACGCTGGAAATGGAATTTATATGGTTGATGTGCCGGTAACGGGGCTCCCTAGGCTGGTAGATAAAGCAAATGCATTCCGCAAAGCAATTATCAGCTCGAGAGAGCCCCATAATCTCGAGGCGCTGATTTCAGCAAGGAGCGCTTTGGGATTCGAAATGATGCTGAATGGGCAAATCATGCCTTGTTCGGGACCAGGAATACTGCTAATCAATGGGCTACAGAGGTAAGTTGCAATTTCGCCGGTTCTTTTGTTTGATTCTGGTGATTGAATAATTTATAGTTTTGACTTCACTGAAGATGCATCGTTTGGATACCCTGGACGTGTGCAGTTATATTACTCGACTTGCTACCCTCGATACTTGACTTTGACAAAGCCGAACCCTATCCGCCTCGCAGATGGCTCATGGAAAAAGAATGTTGACGATATTGGTTGGGCTTTACCGGTCCCTGATGCTGTGAAGGAGAAGATGGTTTGGCAGAAAGCTCGAGATTTGGGGAGTATTATCAGTGTTAAATTGTGAAATTTATTACTTTTCTACGCGGAGACCTGTAACTGTAAACGGTGGTAGTGAACAATACAATGAGAAGTAGCGGCCGAACTTAATACGAAGTTGGAAGTTAGTTTGTTTGTTCAATTTCTGCGGGTCACCGATTACAATCGCACTCGTGCTTCTTCTTCCCGCGGGGTCCAAAGGATAGCGTCATGTTGCGGTCCAAGGTGGATAAATATACTAGAAAACTGACTCGAACAATGCGCGAGAGCTGTTAGATGGAAATGATCACAATGTGAGAAAGTCTTATGTGACTTTAAGGGGTAGACAACTCGGAAGACGACCCGTATCCAGAAGTACCGTCGCCCGAAAAATCCAATGCACCCACTCCCAATGGCTCTCCGAAAGGAAATTACTTCTGTTGATGTCATCCAACCTCTAAAGAGCATCACAGAAATTCGGAATAAAGGAGAGCAGAAGATTTCTCGATGAAGTAGGTTATCTGTTGGAAGGAATGGGCAAGGATGAGACACTGATGTTAAAGAAAGCTAGGTGAACGTTCTGATTCTAGTCTAAAACTCATAGTCTGACTGAGATCACAGTGTTTTGGAAATCGTCCACAGACTATGCTAGCCAATGCGAGCCCAATTTTGCTCGTCAGGCAAAAGCCGCGGACTTTTTACAAAGCACCTGTGATGCCTTCATAGAAGCCGGTGTTGAAAAGTCTTTGGGTTCCAAGAATTTCTTGAAATCATCGTGCACATCTAAGACGGCGAGTTCGCGGGTAGTACGATACAAGAGCGTAGATGACGGTCCACATAGAAAAACTTTCGCGTCGAAAGGTACTTCAAACAGGTAGTGATTCTCTGCAAAGACCCATAAGTAAATATTGATATCAGCCAACAGATGTCCCTGGCAGCCCAATATCCTGATTTTATCACCGATAGGCTGTACACAGTACTTGTTTACTTGACGCTGACAGAACTATTGCTCTTCCCGCAACGCTCAAGCCTGATTCGGAGTCAGACTAAGAAAAAACATCGGTCCTTGAGAGTCGGAAAGAAAGGAATTTTAATGAGGTACAAAGTATAGAAAGAGTTGTTACATAATTGTTCACGGTCTCACGACTTGCATTCCACCTCTCAAGATCTCAAAACTCCAGAGAACGCGCCAAGGAATCGGATGCACGCAAGCTTGAGATCTTTAAATGAAGCAATTCTCAAACAAGGGTCCCTCACATCTTTGGCATTCTGCAAAGATAATTTGTCTAGATGCCCGCTCATCAGGTATTAAGCTTTACAATTTACGCTCTTTTATAACCTTTATAACCCATCTTATAGGTCCCAACGTATTTTACCCACCCCGAAAAGATATGGCTGAAGCCAAAGAGTCTACCTTCCAACTCGAACAATGCACGAGAGCTGCTAGATGGAAATGATCTCGTCCCGATGATTGAGGTACTCGCTTTTCTGGCTGACAACAGTGACAATGACTGATAAGGCCGTTGCTAATAATTATTTCTAACTCTGCAGAACGAGAGTTGCTGGGTCATTCCTCAAAAAATAGATCCACAAAGATTCTGCACTGCTCTGCAGAAAGCACTCGCGATCTTCCCGACGTTTGCTGGGCGCCTGCGAAAGTCTGGTGATGGGTACGAAGTAAGCGTTCTGACCTTCATATGTTAATATATCATCTTTAAACTATCCATCATGGATTAGATATCATACAATAGTCCAGGTATTCCGGTCCAGTTCGCTCAACTGGATGTAGCTGCGCACCCCGCAGCGAAAGAGACAGAAGACAGCATGGCGCAGGATTTCACTACAATGGAGCAATTTTTGGATGTAAATTCATTCACGAGCCTTACTCTGGAAGACAACACTCCGCTGGTCACTTTTAAACTCACATACTTGAGCAAAACCGGACAAACTGTCATCGGATGGTCGGCGAACCAGTCTGTAGGTAAGATACCTTTGCTGTTCAAAGTCATGAGTTTTATTTTTAAGTTTTCTTTCAAGCGGACGGACCAACCCTGAGGTTCTTCATGCGCGCTGTTTCACAGTTCTACCAGGGCCTTGAGCTTTTAGGTCGACCTATATACTATATGCAGAAGTGGGCTGACAAAGGGTTTAAAAACACTACTGTTAACCAGCCTATAGCTTCTTCTCCCATGACTCCGGAATACGTCACCCAGCAGTTGTGGGGTGGTGATACTATCAAGGGATATTCACTGCTACAGACGGCTTTTACTCCAGAAGAAGTCAAAGTTTTGATAAGGCGTATTCATCAAGAAGAACTCTCCAACAGTAATAACGCTCATCGAGTTTCGGTGCAAGACGCCATCGTGGCTTATGTTGTCGATTTGTATAATAGCCTTGTCGACGAGCCCATCACGACTGTACGTTTCGTTCTTACGGTAAGAACCTCCTCTTCTTCTTTCTTTTCATTTACAACCAGACTCACTTCTGACACCCCTCTACTTGACCCTCTACTTGACCATTTTTTCAAACGTTCTTCTTCTTCTTGAAGTATCGCTTGAGAGAAACCGATGAATCAAACAGGTACCGCGACATGAAAAACGCCGGGAATGGAATTTATATGCTCGATGTGCCGGTCGCGGGGCTCCCCGGGCTGGGAGATAAAGCCCATGCATTCCGCAAAGCAATCATCAGCTCGAGAGAGCCTCATAATCTCGAGGCGCTGATTTCAGCCAGGAGCGCTTTGGGATTCGAAATGCTGCGGGGTGGGCAAATTATGCCTTGTTCGGGACCAGGAATACTGGTGATCAATGGGTTACAGAGGTAAGGTGTTAATTCTGTAATTCTGTGTAATTTTCGCCAGTTTTTCTGGGTTCTTTGACTCTTTGTTCTTGACTCTTTGATTCTGGCAATTGATTCTTCTTGAATTAATTATTAATTCGTAGTTTTGACTTCACCGGTGATGCATCCTTTGGATACCCCGGACGTGTGCAGTTGTACTACTCGACTTGCTACCCTCGATATTTGACTATGACGAAGCCAAACCCTATCCGCCTCGCAGATGGTTCGTGGACAAAAAATGTTGACGATATTGGTGTGGCGCTACCAGTTCCTGATGCCGTAAAAGAGAAGATGGTTTGGCAGAAAGGGAGAGATTTGGAGGGTATTATCAGTGTCAAATTGTGAAATTTATTTACTTTTTTTCCTGCGCTGAGCCTGTAAATGGAAATGGTGATAGTGAAGGATACAATGAGAACTTTGATACGAAGTTAGGGTTAGTTTATTTGTTTGTTCAATTTCTGCAGGTCACCGACTTCAAGAACTACTTCAGAAACGATATCAAATACTCGCACTGATCAATGACTTAAGTTAGCTTTGACCTGCTTTGACCTAAGTAAGACTGCGGTTGCGCTGCGCTGCAAAGGCGGCCTGGGGCAGAGTTTCCGAGTAATGCTCGCTCTTCGGTGTGATTCATTCGTGGTCTGACCTTCTGGTTCGGACTTCTTCTCGTTCATGGCTAGACTGCATGTTCTAGTAAATATAAAAACCACGATAAGGACCGTCTGTCGAAGAAGTGTCACATGTCACTTAAAATGTTGACTCGAACGTACCCATAATAAAGAGGTCTGGGGGGGGGGATAATGACAACGCCCACCTGAAATTGTAGGAATCTTGTAGAGTTTCTTGGAGCGCTGTCATTGTCCCTCGGTATTCAGTGACTGCGATAAGCTATAGCTGCGAGGGAGGGTGAGGGAAGGATATGCTTTTTGCATATTTCCGTGAGCTATGAGCTTGTTAGGGGATTGAAGATTCAGCTATTACTGCTTACAGGCTTTAAAGCGTTGTTCTTATAGGACATCTAAACTGATTTTACACCATTCTCAGCATGTAATGATTGGTGGGCGCAGATGGGAGCCCATGCAAGTGAAAGGCTGTCGTTCAGTCCCAACAGAACACTAACGAAAGGATGCACGCATTGACAGGACCACGTTATATTCTAGAGGCGAAGCTAGGCTTCAGGCAACAGGAGAATACGCGATGGTAATAGTCGTTATACGGGGTTATCTGGGATGGTGGTCTAATGTATGAATTGAAGTAGATACGGACAGTGGCAGTGCGAGAGCACGTGTGAGTATGCACCATACTTACAGCAAGCGAAGGGAGATATGAGGCATATGAGGCCTATTACTACTGTCGACAATAGATGTATAATATGTGAAGGAGTACCCGGGCCTGTCGGGCCGAGGGACGTGTCACGTTACCACGCTGCTTTTTGTCCTTCCTTACGGTTACAGTCTGGTTACAGTAGTTGCGAACTCGTCCAATCCTCTCCCAATCGTTAGCGCCGCTGGTGCGGCAATCCCCGACTCAGGCTAGTGTATGTGAGCCAGTGTTCAATACAGTTAACAAAAATGTAGCTGAGCCTGGAAGAGAAATTTTGATTACAGTTGCAAAGTTTACATAGGTTACTGGGTTTATATAGGTTAATGAGTTTCTTAGTGTAAGGAATAAAATTTGGACAAATCAAAACATCTTCGACAGTATTCACTGCGTCAATACCATGTTCACTGCATTTACTGAGGTACATGGTCAGTAAATTGTACACAGATATCGAATAAAGTGATGTAAAATCACGCTGAAAACTTTTTGCGAGACATACATCGCGAAACTTAGAACGAGTATATATAGCACTGTATATTGAAGTCGTACTATACAGTGGTTCACCATCATTCAATTACGAGTCCTGAATGTAATGAAGGCTCGTCCTTATGGCCGGTTTCGCGTGGGAATTTATCCGAATTAGGCTTCCTTTTGTCTAAATTGGGTTTGACCCAATAAGGAGATTAGTTTCGATATATTTGGGATGTCAAAGCATTTGCCATGTGACCTCGGGTTGGCTCATCTCCTCCGCGTTCAGATTCCTACCAAATTCCAGCTTCTCGATATTCCACTTTGTTTCTTGTTTTCTTGTTTACCTTTTATGTGCTACTTGAAGTGCAACTTTCTATCTGTGCATATGCAGTTCAGGGATTTGTGGTTTCTTTGTTCTTTTGCTGCAATATTGGTGAGTTGAACTACAAGTTTACAGCGATATCCATCTATATCCAGAAGGACTAAGGCATGAAACCTCCTTCGCATACTGCTGCTTTTGCTGATATTTCATTCTTCTCTTCACTTGTGCTAAACACCGTCTCTGTTCCAGTCTGCGGCATGGATTCGTGGTTTGATGCATGTGTGTGATGTTCTTTTGCCACACGGCGTTTATCTCCTATTTGAGACTCCGCTCTTTACCTCCTCGGTATTTCAATGTCTTCAGTGTGAGCTTTCATTTGCCCTCTGTTTCCTTCACCGTATTTATTGCTTTTATCAGTAGCACCTTTGTCTTCTATTACCCTGCTTGTTTTTGGTTCCATCCCTTGCATACAACATGCTGACTATTATGCATCTTCAAATCTTGACTTCAGTCAAGTGTACAATTTTTCGGACCAGAGCGGATGACAGCAGATCGTGCCAACATTTTCATTTTTACATGCTCTGGTCCAGCCTGGCCATCTGGACTTTTGACTGGGTCTTATCCATTGTCGTTGCCAAGTGCTCAGAAAATTGTGATCCTATGCCCAGCTGCAGGTTGCAGGACTCGTACCTGCCATGCGCTTGCGCGATGGCCCACACTCGCAAGTCACATTTGTAAGTTTACAGCTTGGATGAACTGCAGTTGCTCACCTTCTTCACTGCAAGCAATTAATTGCTGAATATCTTTGAGTATATCAGGCTGCGAAAGAATATGAGTAGTTACTGGAAGTGACATAGGTACTGCGTTCATCAACGCTGATGTTAATGGATTTCCGAACTCACTTTGATAACTGGAAACTACACTCTTAAACAAATCTGAGTTCTGTGGCAGAACAGTAAATGGAACAAGTATATTTCTACATTGTGTTTCCACTGCATGAATAGCTGCTTTACGCGTAATCAACGGTGTAGTATCAGTAATGTGCATAAATGGTGCATCCAATAAATCAGGTACTGGCAATTTCTGCAGTTGTTCCTGTCGCAAGTTTGATGACGCAGGTTGTGCCCAAATAGGAATTGTGCATTGTAACGATTGAAACAGTAAAGCAAGATTATTCATTTTTTCAACAGGCTCTAGATCTTAGACGTGGTTGTTGAGCGAGGAGACTTCGACTTTGCAAGCCCTTATAGTCCCACTACAGTGGAGCTTGAAATAACGTGATGAGAAATTATTTCTTTATCTGATATTTCACACGCTTTTTTAGTTCAATCGCACAGTACAAGACCCTCTCTTCCCTTCGGTCAGAGTCGGGGATGGTTCTGGCGTTCAGCACTTGGATGCCGTGTAATAAACTCTGTCCCCTTCTTGTCCGTAAACGAATAGAGACCACCCTATTCTGTCATCTTGTTGCCAATATGATTCACCCAAAAGTCTCCCTTCAGCTGACCAAAGTAGGCTGCGAGATACAAACTGCTTGCATTACTACAGTAATGAGTGGCGTTTCACGCTAACAGTGCTACATATCATGCCTGCCTAGATCCTATAATTCCGATGTCTTTGTCCCTGGAATGCTTCTTGGCTGCGTTTGCCACTAGGTATATACCTTGAACGTGAACGATGTCGCCCTGCCGTTCAATCTTGAATCTGGTCCACACTTGCTCCTCCACCTTACTCGCAAGAGGAGAATGCACATCCGGCTTGGAGCTGCTGGTGAGTTACATTCTAAGCTTCACTACTAAATACTTCATGATTCAAGTATTGGGCTTGGTGGCCACAGGATGCGATATTGTTATTACCATGCGAGGGGAAATGCAGTATATCTGGAAGTGAGCCGTTTCTCGATGTCCTGTTGACGCTGACTGCACTAACCGTCATTTTCAGAAAACCCCTGCGTATAACGTTTGTACGATGCCTTTTTTTTCAAGTTATGATGTGATATATTCCAATCGCACTCCATATGTATGTAGTACGATTTTTTTCAACACCGCCTGCGACGATTCGAAATCACTGATTAGAATGCTATACTTAGAAGCAATATTGTTCTTACAAGTGCATGGCTAGATGGCGCTGAGCAGATTCCAGAACATCGTCGCAGGATTATAATGATTTTCCGGTTTCTCACATTCTCTATCATCCTTGTGTTACTTGAATTAGTTCTTATACTTCGAGGTCAGTCTAGAAACAAGTTTGTGGTTTCTATCTTTGATATCCAATCTTCTAGTTTACGCCCTATATGACCAAAGTCGGGCAGTGGGCATATCTCTTTTGCTACTGCTTATGTCAAGAATTGCTTCATCAGCCTATAGCATCTATGATCACCTACTGCGGTATTTGGGTATTTACGTGTAGGTATGCGAAAGGTGCTATAAAACAACCTAACAAAAACACTACCGCACCTAACCAGACTATCGATATGTAAGGGAGCGAGGGCGGGTTGTCAGAGATTCCCCGAGGGAAAGCTTTGTAATATCGGATGTACGCGCGCGACTGCTCCAGGTTCAAGACTGTAGCGCTAACGTGGGTAACTAAGCTTAGACAACTCTTAGAACTAAGTCGAGAGAAGCCTAGTTGGGGTGTACGAGTGTACGAGGGAACCAGGTGTGTATGTCCAAATCAATTAACCAAAACCAAAACCAATACAACGAAACTAAGATTCTCCTAGGCAAACTCTGGCTCTAGCTAGAATAGTAATCTTGAGGTTTGTCAACAACCCTAGGCAAACTCTGGCACTAGCTGCTGTGACGCCGTAAAGTCCTCGACCAAACTCTGGGCCAAGCTACGATATTGTGAGTGAACTTAATCACTAGGAACTTGTACCACAATCTTAGTGGCTCGTCTAACTTCGTGAAGAAGTCAACTAAGGAACCCTCACTCTGGAGCCGAATAATCCCTTACTAGAAGCCGTCCCCTCTAAGGAAGCAACTAGATTTGAGTTGATCTGGAGTTCGAGAGAACTCTACACACTTAAATTCGATCAAGATATAAATGGGCTTTGCGAAGCGCGTGAAGTTTATTACTTTCTTAAGATAACCAAGTCAGGAGGTGTCACGCTACTGATCCCGTGGGGACGTTCTACGGAGCACTGGTCTTAGCAGTCAAGTCGAGGGCAAGAAACTTGTCTTATTGAATAAATATATCTGGCTTATATACTGAGTAGAGAGAGTTTAATACGAAAAGTAGATGAAACAGATACGGAGAGAGACGGAAAGAGAGTGGAACAGAGGAATCTGGCTCGGAAAGGAAACTCCAGCCTATATATGGTACACACGATAAAGAAATAGTCCATTCTTGGGTATATATCAGAGGTAAAATATGATTTTGTGAGGATTAACATAGTTTTAGAGTGTTTTGATCCGAGCGAGGTTTCTCCGATTACTCCACAATTCTCCGGGGTCAGGAGTACCTTTGCGCTTCATGATCACTCGCCGCCCGGTTTCCCTTGGGTGAGTTTCATTCTATTCCTCGGATAGTTCCGTCCATCCTGAGTGTGATTAACATTCTCTCGAGAAGACCTGTTATCTAGCTTTCCAACGACACCACTTATGATAATCTCGAGCAACTGCGCTGAGTATGTACAAGTGATTCCCAATAGTCGGCTTTAACTGATAAGACCTTCCGTGTATGATTTCTAAGATCAAATGTTTCGATTTGCCAAGGCTATCCCGGCGCGTAGCTTTCCATAGGACCGCTAAGCATGTTTCTACCGTCCTCACGGTTGCGACCGGTGCCGCGAATAGATCTTTACGGTTTTCCTCGGGATCGTTCTGGTCCATTGTTATGGACTGTAAAGTCCACATCTTAACATAGCTTGTTGGGGGTCTTAGTGCGAGGGATGCCTTCCCTCATAATTCCTTCCCTCGAGTAACGCGTTGGCTTAGTACTTATCCCGCTTCGAGATGTCCTGTAGTTTAGAGAGTATGCACTCTTGGGTATAACTAGATTGACGATCTAGCGTTACGTCTCCGGGCAGCCCAGGTATCCTTGCTAGCTTGGCTCTAGGCTACGCTTGTGGGCGTACCTTCACAGCTTGCTGAGTATTATTGTTAAGTTCTTTGCCTCGGCAACAGCTATCATGCTCGGGCTCCGTATAACTCTCTTATTGCATTGTTTAACACGTACAAAGTGTCAAAATGTACGGTTACACGCCTTAGGCCGATTTTAGGCCTAATAGCGGTCCCCAGAGAAGATTGCATTTATCGGCCATTGCGTTCCGAGTATCAATTTTGACGATGGCAGTAATGTGGCCTGGGTGCTTTTGTTTGTCCCTGTCAAAATGTCTTTCAATATCTATCTAACGAAGTAACGCTAGAGCTGGTATATTGATCGTTCAGTCGGTGATCATTATCCTGGCTCTGAAGCACACCATATGGGATCGTCGGTATTCTCACTAATTGTTCTCTCTCTTGAACAAAGATGGTCTGAAAGTGTTCAGCGCTATTTTTGGTAAGAGACTAGTCCGCTCATTTCCAGAACGCATATATTAACTTATTTTTTATCAATAGTGGGAATAGCTGCAACAACCGTGACCTCGATGAAGAAAGGGGCGAATCTTTATTTTTTCATATTTCCGTGAGTTGTGTGGCTGCCATGGGATTCAGCTAGCACTGAATGACTCTACTTCCAGGCTTTTCATATCATTAATTTCAGCTGCGGTACATGCTCTTTGTCATTTGAACATAGTAAATCTAACTTTGCGCTTTCAGGGGTGCCACACCATTCTCAATCTGCAGAGATTGGAACTGGAATCGGCAGGTGCAGATGGGAGCTCGTCTGAGGAAAAGACAGATATCGAATTGACAACTATCGCCGATGTCAATATAACAACCTGGGATGCACCATGGGACGCAAGGACGTTTCGGATAATTGAAGATGAAACCATTTAAGCAAGACGCAGGCCCGCCGAGCTCAAGGAATGACAGTGAAATGAAGCTTATTACTACTAATATCGACAATATAAACAGCATGGGATGCAAGGACAATGCCGCTGAGTGGACGATAGTGGATGATACCGTTTGAGCAAGATCTAAGCCCTTCTGGAGGGATGTGTCACGATACTAATGGTGGACGGAACTGCCAGTTTGTATGGTTCCTTCCTGTCCTTAAACACAGAGCAATATGCACCATGTTCTGTCATCTCGTTGCCAGTGTTTTGGGATGTTCTACCAACTCACACATTTCTACGCATCATGGCTGCCTACAAGCTGCCCTGCTGATTCAATCCGTAGTAAATGTAATTTGGAGTCTGGACGTCTTCGTCCCTGGAACCCTTCTTCTGGGCTCACCACTAGGTATATATATCCCAATGCGAAAGAGGTTGCCATGCTTAGGTAGGCTGACACTTGCTCTTCCACCTTACTCTTGGCCTCCAGACAAGAATGCACATCTGGCTTGGAGCTGCTGGTGATTTAACGTCCTTCCAAGCTTCACTATCCACTAAATACATCATTTCTCAAGTATTGGGCTTGGTGGCCACAGGATGCGATATTGTTATTACCATGCAAGGAGCATCAGGAAAAGCCGTTTTTGCCTAGGTGACCCCAGAGTGGCCTAAAGCAAACTAGGTGACCTATGAATCCTATGGCATCCTAGGAATTTGGGCTCATCCCTTGCCAGTCAAGGCTCTTGAGGATTGCCTAGGGTATCCTAGGCAAACCCAGGGCAAACCTAGGCTTACCTAGGGAATCCTCAAGAGCCTTGACTGGCAAGGGACAAGCCCAAATTCCTAGGATGCCATAGGATTCATAGGTCACCTAGTTTGCTTTAGGCCACTCTGGGGTCACCTAGGCAAAAACGGCTTTTCCTGATGAGAGATGCAATACATATGGAAGTGAGCAGGTCACGTTCCTCAATGTCCTATTTGCGCTAACCGCCATTTCCAGAAAACCCCGGCGCATAACGTTTGTACGATGTCTTTTTGTTTTGATGCGATACATCCCAATTGCACTCCATACATATGTATTTTCGGGGGCTGACAACAACTCGAATCACTGATCATGCTATAGTAGCAACATTGTTCTTACAAGATCATGGCTAGATGATGCTGAGCAGATCTCAGAACAATGTTGCAGGATTTTGAGGATTTTCCGGCTTCTCACGTTCTCTATCATGCTTATGTTACTAGAACTGGTTCTTATACTTTGAGGTCCGTCCAGAAA
Organism: Rhodocollybia butyracea; assembly: GCA_015501585.1. Taxonomy (NCBI): domain Eukaryota; kingdom Fungi; phylum Basidiomycota; class Agaricomycetes; order Agaricales; family Omphalotaceae; genus Rhodocollybia; species Rhodocollybia butyracea. The sequence goes on from JADNRY010000061.1 coordinate 268,504, forward strand.
CGAGTCTGTGGCTTATATCTTTGATATCCAATCACCTAGTCTATGCCCTATATGACCAAAGTCGGGCAGTGGGCATATCTCTTTTGCTTCTGCTTATGTCAAGATTTACTTCCTCAGCCTATAGTGTTTACGATCACCTACTGCAGTCCCCAGAGAAGATTGAGTTTTTCGACTATTGCGTCCCGAGTATCAATTTCAAAGATGCCAGCAATCTGGTCTCTGTGCTTTCGTTCGTCCTTGTCAATACGTTTTCAGTATTTTCTCTGAGGAAGCACTAGATGTGGTGTATTGATCTTTCAGTCGGTGATCATTGCACTGGCTATGAAGCGCACCGTGTGGGACTTTCGCCGGTATTCTCATTCGTTATTCTCTGTTTTGAACAAAGATGGTCTGAAAGTGTTCAGCGCTATTGGTGGTAAGAGACTAGTCCGCTCATTTCCAGAACGCATACATTGACGTGTTATCAACAGTGTATGCTGTTCAAAAGTGGGAAAAAAATACCCACGCGCGCCGAAACTTTATTTCACGCAGAAAAGCTTTATAGTGTGCAGGCCAAAACTTTTCCTCAAATTCCTTTTGTTGCATTTCCTTTCAGTAATAGCTCATTAGATGTACATCTACTACTTAATTGTTATTATATAGTCCATAATACCCTCGTAAACTTAGTGAAAAGCTATCAAGGGAACCGGTACAGCCACAATGTATGTGAGCTCATGCTTTGGCCGGCCAAAGCGATCGGGGGGTGTGCTCACATGATTGCTTAACCGCACAGATCGAGTCAGCCTTCAGTGGCACGACCCGCCGACTCTTCACACTTTGGATAAGCTAGTTGTCTGAAATGGTGAATAAAGAATAGTAGATACTACTAAACATGGTATATCTCAATGACCAATAAGTATAGATAAAGCTTGGTAGGGGCTCGAGCCTCGGCCCTGCGCTCCCCAAGCCCTGTCTGCCATCGAAGGCGAAGTTGCCGAAAAGACTGATTTTTGAATGTCACGCAACAATGAGCTATAAATCAAGCGGTGGTAAGACCGGCTCGAGCTACAGACTAAGCGGTGTAAGACCGACTTTCCAGAACGCGTAGTGAGAGCTGAAAAATATTGATGGGCTGGACTTCTATGAAGAGTTGGTGATAAGGCAAGTGATAAGCGTCAATTCTCACGTCTGCCTATCTTATCCTCCGATAGGCGCCTTTGGCGGACCAATCTAATCCACTATCTTATGGCATCTTATCTAGCTAGTTATCTCGCACCTGACCTAGTCAGTTACATCACCTCCATTGCCTGCTCGCTTTGGCTGGCCAAAGCATGAGCTCACGTACATTGTGGCTGTGCC